>SKCR01030105.1:0-43129 GCA_019454045.1 Zanthoxylum bungeanum
AAGGTGGAGCGAGGCTCACTTAAATACCCAAGCCTCTTAGGCTCTTATCGCTTGGTGTCAGGAATAATCAACGAGTCCTCCAAATTAGTCCATCACAAAAGGCTACGAGTAGATGGCTATCTAGGTGCCTTCACAGCTTTTCCTTCTAGAAAGGTAGTGAGTGAAGGAAGACACCAAACCATTACCTAGCCTCAAAATGCCTTTGATTAAACCCCCATTTCATCCATTATAGACACGGTCAATTAAAACATAAATCCAAACATTACAGAAGACAATATTTCGGGGCCGATTCTCTATCCCAGTGGAGTCGCCAGACTGTGGGGACACAGAAGCTGGGCGACGCATGCTGTCCCGGGCTCGGGGCCCGGTCGGGATTACGGAGTAGCCACGAGGGACTAAACCAGAGAGTAATGGAGTCGCCACCCGGTGTGAACCGGGAAAATGAGATTTAAGGTCGCACTCACCCCTCGCAAGGGAAGACCTCAAACCGTTGGGTTCGGAATGGTCCCTTACTTATGCCACTTGTAATGAAAGGATTTATATAATAATTTAATCAGGCTTAAGTAACACTTATTTCTAAGAATATCATGCTTCTACATTCACATACATACATCAACAAGTTCATCTAAATTTATATGTAACACATATTCGAATTTGCATACAGCCTATTTGCATGTAATCTACGTCTCAATTTACATACATAAGGATTATCACACGGCAAGCATATAAGTTAATGAACGCATTGGTGGACACAGAAGCGCAAACAAATAGCATTCTTACTAGCATGCATATTAAGAAAAGATATTTAAGCGCATAACAGAAATAGACAACTAGAAAGGTAATACAAATGCATAACGTAAAAAAAAGGGGTAACTATATGCTAAGATAGACATGTCGTAAAGTGATGCAAGAGGATCTGTTTACCATGTGCGTTCGTGCAGCGTTCGTAGACGCGTTCGAACAGTAAACAGAAGGTTCTCGTTCGAGTAGCATTCGTAAACATGTTCGAACGGAAATGAAACAGAATGCTCACGTTCGTATGGCGTTTGTGAACGCGTTCGAACGGAAATGAAACAGAATGCTCACGTTCGTATGGCATTTGTGAACGCGTTCGAACAGAAATAAGACCTGATGCATGATAAGGCAAAATACAAGCGCGTTCGAGTTGCGTTCGTAAACGCGTTCGAACGGGAACAGACCTGATGCATGAAATTGGACGCAATACATAAATAGTACAATGCGAGGCGCGGCAAAGCATCGTGGTAAAGGGCTTTAACCCCTCCCCATATGGGATCTTTCATTCCACTTACTAAGCCCATGCGCTTGATTGAACTATGTATAAAAACATAAAGACAATCACATCAAACTAAGTATGCCCGATTGAGCGTATCTTGCATTCAACCGGACACACATCAACCAGCGCGGCAAAGCATCGTGGTAAAGGGCTTTAACCCCTCCCCATAGGGGATCTTTCATTCCACTTACTAAGCCCATGCGCTTGATTGAACCATGCATAAAAAAACATAAAGACAATCACATCAAACTAAGTATGCCCGATTGAACGTATCTTGCATTCAACCGGACACACATCAACCGGCGCGGCAAAGCATCGTGGTAAAGGGCTTTAACCCCTCCCCATAAGGGATCTTTCATTCCACTTACCAAGCCCATGCGCTCGATTGAATCATGCAGGACTAAGAAACATACAGAATTCAAGTGACGAGAAATAAATAAACCAAAGCAACACAAAATAAGAGAAGGTGCCGTTTACTCAAGTGGTACGTGGAGTTGTATCCCAAGTACAGACCGCACTACCGTCCATTCGGATTCGGCTACGGAATTTACGTCTGGGTTTCCATCCTATATACCACAAGAGACGACACTCTTCCATTTCATTCAAGCCACAACATGCATCCATAAACGACTCTAATGCGAATAGAATTCAATAATAAAAAAAACGAATATAAACTAATGAAAAAGTGCCCTCAGGTCTAACCTTTTAAATCACCTCTCGGATGTACGGTACACGGTCATCGGAAGGGTGGATGCTCCGCAACTCTTCCGGTTCACTGGTTCACTGTTCTCGTTCGTTGTCTTACTGTTTTAAGTCATCGTTCCCCGTCTTTTGCTGCTGCTTTTGACTCCGTTTTGCTGCTGTTTCCTCTGTATTTTTTGCTTACTGTTTGTGGACTGTTTTGATATTCTTGGTGGACTGTTTTGATGTTCTTGGTGGACTGTTTTGATGTTCTTGGTGGACGGTTTTGGGTGCTCTTTTGGTGTTTTTAGGCTACTGTTTTAGTGTGTTTGGGGAGGTATTGGGCTGCTGTTTGGGACTGATTTCAAGGGTAGTTTCGGTGCTGTCAGGGGCTGATTTCAAGGGTTAGGGGCTGCTGTGTGTTGTTCTCGTTAATTTGGTGAGGGAAGGGTTGTTGTGTGTGTTGTTTGTGTGAATGAGCTAGGGGAAAAGGATTGGAAATTCTTTGCTTCTTTTCTTGTAATGGGCGTGCACTAGAGAGAGTGGAGAGAAGAGGTGGCTAGGTTAGTGCATGTTTATATAGAAGAGAGCTAGGGCTTCACCTTTTCTCACAAGGAAGGGATTTGGCATTAAAGGGAGGATTTGATTTGGTGTTGGACAAGGAAAGCAAGGGATTTGATTTGGTTTAGATTAGGAAGGTTGAATATTTGATTGGCTTGGTTTAGGAATACAATATTTTAAGTTAGGAATAATATATATTTGATTGGGAATATAATTGGTTGATTGATTTTAATTAGGCATGACATCTTTTTAATTTGGTATGTGATTTTTAGATTTGTTTTGATTTCACCATGTGTTAAATATGTGTTTTAAGTGGGCTTTGGCGTGTGGGCAAGGTTTGGGTGAATTGGGCTTGATGTGAGGCTAGCAGCAAAACCAGAATTAACGACACCGTTCGAACGCTTCCTCGATCGCGGCACGAACGCCTGCAATATGTTTTCCATTCGAACGCATACACGAACGCAGCACGAACGAAAACAGTGAACCTTGTTTATTCTGAATTCCCCCTTCCGATGTCCGCTTCCCGTGACCTCCGTGACTTAAAAGGTAGTGTCTCCAAATGAGACTCATCATAGGGACTTATGTGCAAAAATGCAGTGCCTACAGTTGTGTTTACCGATGGTATGAAAACAGTTTCGCTCTGGATAGACCCCTCAGAATTCCATTGGTAGTATGACTATGTGTCTATGGAAGTCCGAATCAGGGTAGGTGTATTTGGTCTTAACCTGAGACTTACACCGCTAATACTTGCGACAATCAATGTAATTTGGTTTTGGTCGTCCAGGGTTTTAACAGGTTCTGTGTATGCCTCTTCTAGGTATATTGAGAATCGTAGTGTATTGGGTGTGATGTTGAGATGGAAGTATCACTCCAGTCATAATGGAGATGATCATCACGTAGGATACGGAACTCGTTCTCTTATATGCTGCAGCTATCGGGATATTATGACTAGGTATGTTTATCCGATTATAGAGACTAGTTACCAGAGATCCGATATGTGCTTCGTACGGGACAGACACAATTCCAGCCCCAGGCCTTGCATGTGACATCCGATACTGGATCCAAATACGCAATACTATGTATACTACGCCTGATATAGATCACATATTCCAGTAAGAATATTTCTAGAGAATCGGATAGGCACGGTGCTTTGCTAGAAGCCAACCATGTCTTGTACTAGTTCCGTATCCTACGTGACATCATCTCCACTATGACTGGAGTGATACTTTCATCTTGACATCACACCCAATACACTACAACTCTCAATATACCCAGTAGAGGCGTACACAGAACCGGTTAAAGACCTGGACGACCAAAACCAAAGCATATTGATTGTCGCAAGTATTAGCGGTGCAAGTCTCAGGTTAAGACCAAATACACCTACCCTGATTTCGGACTTCCATAGACAGATAGTCATAATACCAATGGAATTCCGAGTGGTCTATCCAGAGCGAAGCTGTTTTCCGTACCATCAGTAAAACACAACCTCCTATTACACTTGCATGAGTATCCAATACCCAAATATATGAGAACTATGCTATTGTGCCCTCACAACGCGCACAAGTGTAATACTAGTCTTTTTACGCATTATCGATGTCCAATCTCGATAATACTCTGACTATGGATATTTAATGATTAATCCTTTGAGGACTGATACTGTCTCATATCATCTCAATCCAGGAACTAATCATAAGGACCTCTTATCATTTATACATCTTGGTGATCTAATCACAAATGATAAGAGTGCAATCTCCTTGTTACATAGTTAATTTGTACAACAATACCCTGATCTGTACAAATAGTGACGCTATGGGTCATAATTGTCCAATAATCTCCCACTTGGCCTATAGCCAGTCACTCGAGTGTCATACACCCGAAATATGTGTGATTATCGTCTTATGCGAATTATTCGATCATCACTTCGCTACGATATATAATCCGAACGAATCAGATGAATAGTCGAAGTATATATCTGGATCGTTGATGCGACCATTAATTCTTTAGCCTGTGCTGACGCCTAGCTCAGCTGCTAACAGAACTATATCTAATCTAATTAGATTTATCATCGACCCAAATGGCTTCTATTGCTGCCTCAGCCGCAGAAATAACCCGCATTTGTTGTTTATTCGGTAACAGTATCTTGCTTGGAAGATTTCAATCTCACTGTTCCGTTATTCAAACTGTATAGTACCGTTGTTTTTTATCGGTTAGGAAACTTGCAGCAGTGATCCCAGTCACTTCAAGTTTTCCTTCTCCATAGTTTAAGACATCATCCTTAGTTCTCTAAGATACTAACGGATGTTCTTAATATCAATCCAGTGACTATCACGTGGATTGACCTGTTTGTGACTCCATATGCTCAAAGCGTATGAGACACCAGGTCACGTACATTTTTCAATGTACGAGTTCTCAGAGAGTGTTAACAACTTTAAATATATCCCAGTAGATCTTTATTCCTAGAATAAAGGTTGTTTCTCCCAAGAATTCTACGGAGAATTTTCATGAAAGCCAAGCTTTCACCGATTGGAATATGGGAATATCATTTCCAAGAAATGACATATCATCATTATTTAGGACAGTCACTTTCAGTGCGCTCCCACTAACCTCCTTATATACACAAGAATCATTTCTCGTTTTGAATTAAATCATAAACCATTATGATTACATCAAAACGATAATTCCAATAACCTAATGCTTGCTTCAATCCAAACATGGATCGAATAACCTGCAAACCTTGTTTGCTAGTTTTGGTACGACAAAATCGTCAGGATGTTGTAAACATCCTCCAACAGGTTTCCGTCAAGGAAAGTAGTTTTGGCATTCAGCTGCCACATTTCATAAATGAAACTTGCAGCTTCAGCAAGCATTATCCAAATGGATTTGCCGTGGCAACAGGTAAGAGGTTTCGTCGTAATCGACACAATATTGATAACGATACCTTTTCGTTACAAGCCTAACTTAGTACGTTGGTATGTTGCCTTCCATGTATGTGTTCCTTGAAAACTTATATAGTACCAATAGGCACAATTCCTTGCGGTACAACAACTAGTCTCTAAACATAGGTCGTATACATGGAATCCATTTCGGACTTCATGGCACTTTGCTATAATGGGGAGTCGATACCTTGTATCACTTCCTCATATGTAGTCAGTTCGTCTTCCTCAATAAGATTGACATCTTTATGAGGTGAGATCAGAAACCCATACCTCCCAAGTTGTTTTCTAATTCCCTCCGACTAACGCGATTCTTGTATATTCAAAGATTGTGGTACAGTTTCATCCTTGATGAACTGTTTGTGTTCCATTAAAGAATCGGTGTCTGGAACAGTATTACCCTGATTTTTCATCGTGTTTTACTTTCCTCCCACTTACCACTGCATTTAGGTATTCCTCTTAGGAAAAACGCATGGAGAGCAACAATTAAATTGCTCTCAAGTGAGTTGTATAAGTACTATACTTTGGTTTCCCTAGGATAACCAATAATTAGGCACTTATCCGATTTGGGTTCTAGTTTGGTATCATCCAAACATATGCCCAGCATCCCAAAATCTTCAGGAGTGAGAAAACCCTATTTCTTTCCTGTTCATATCTAATATGAAATCTGTCAAACAGATTTTCATGGAACCTTATTCAAAATAAGTATTGCATTGTTAAATGCTTATCTTTTGTAGGAAAATGGTAGCTTAGAGCGACTCATGATTATCTTTATCATGTCTAACAAAATTCGGTTTCTCCGTTTGGACACACCATCGAATTGACGTGTTCCAGGAGGAGTCCTCATTGAAAGAATACTATACTCTTTCAAGTATTTAAGAAACTTACTACTTAAGTATTTTCATCATGGTCAAACCGTGATGGTTTTAATACTCTAGCCGATCTATTTGTCTACTTCGTGTTGAAACTCTAAAAGTTTCCGATTTGTGTTTCATAAGAGACACATAACCATAACGCGATGCCACATCCGTAAAGGTCAGAAATACTCATATCCACCTCTAGCCTAGCTAGATATGGGCCCACTTATGTCACTATGAACGATGGCTAACAGATCGATGGCACTTACACTTTTACCAAGTAAAAGGTATTTTAGGTACTTTACCTAATAAACTAGATTCGTAGACATCATTCGAATGGAATCAAATCCGTCCTAGTATCCACTCTTCAAATGTGTGGATATACGAGTCTTGTTTAATGTGTCCCAGACAACATTGCCACAAATAAGTCTTATCTGATCAAATCAGTTTGAGCTATTTGTTCGTCATATTATATGTTTTCGATTTATTTATATTCAAAAATATAAATACTGTTATTCACATCTAATGTGTTTATCTCAATATCATCTTTATAAAATAAAACACTTTAGTGTTCTAGAATATAATGGTATACTCGCAACGAGTTATACTCGATATAGAGATAATGTTTCTAGTCAAACTAGTTATATTATAACAGTCTCCTAATTTAAGCACACACCCAAAGGGTATTTCCTAAACTTAAGTTTCTACGTTTAAAACAGCGACTGTCATCCCGTTTCATATTCGCAGATTAATCTCATTTGAAGTCAGTATCTTGCTCATAACACATTCTGCACATCAGTACATATATTTATGTATCACACTAAGTATTTAAAATCCAATTTTAATACTAGTAGTGAACATGTTTATGACAAACATTTATGAAGTCAGAGCCTTGCTCGTCTTCAATTCCTTCATATTTGTCTTGTCTATACGGCAGTCACGCTTTCAGTGACCCCGTTTGCCACAGTGTAGACAAACATCTTGGGATATGTCCTTTATCTTCCTAGAAGATAATAATGATTTTGCCTTTGCCCTTTTCCACATTCTAGAAGCCTTTGGCCAAGCCTTGGCCTTCTAGAATATTGAAGTAAGATGCGTCTTGCGCTTCTTGCCCTATTGCAAACTTTGGCTTTGGCTCCTTGAGCATAGCCATTAACTCTCCAAGAGTTTACTATTGCAATTAATGCTTCTAAGATCTAAGTATAGACCTATGATGATCCTTCATTAGTTATGACGACGCAATTAATGAGTCATTATGAAAAGCATAAAGGATTAAGCACTAAAGTTATCATCACATGAATCTTCCAAAGATCATGCTCTACTATTTGCTTAACTCTGGGTTAAGGCCCAAAAGTTATTTTATCAAATAAAGTAACTTCTTAGTTTCCAGGACAATCCTGAAATTTTATTCCCAATTTGAAAAAATAAAGTCGTTTAAATACATTTTCCCTAGGATTATGTTTTAAACACTAATCTTTCAATTTATCTTGATTCTAATAGTCCAACTATTTAATCAACGATTTCAGGTACTATTTAATATAATGATTACTATATTCCAACTATAATCAAGTATACTTTTATTGGTTAAAATCAAATATATATTGATTACTATAATCCAATTATATAATCAATTATAAATGATCGGTAAATTTCAATTATATTGATTACTATAATCCAATTATATAATCAACTATAAATGAAGGGTAAAATTCAAATATATTGATTACTATAATCTAATTATATAATCAACTATAAATGAAGTAGTTTGAATACAGTCAAACTGTTTAATTAAAACAACAATTGAATATTAGTCCAACTAATATATATATTAATAAATAATGACGAAAATTGAAATGAGCGCGTATTGGCAAGTATTTGAATGAAATTATAAATTCAATACTAGCCTCCCACTATTTTTCGGCGAGCCTCTAACCCTCTGTGGAGTACTCGGGAAACCTAGTTTCCTAGTGGGCTAGGATCCCGTTAAATAACACACAATCTTGACTTTGGCCAACAAATTTTATGATACTTAACTAGGTAGATCTCTAAGATCAATTGGATCTTATCCAATTCCTAGATCCAGTAGGTGGACATCCAAGTCCGAAACATATATACAATATATATGCCAATATATTCAATATATTTTCCTAACCTTTTTCCTCTGAATCAACTAAGCCTTGGCTTTGGCACAACAAGCTTAATGATTCCAGTTAAGTGGAACCCATTGACATGGAAAGCTTCGTAATCAATGTCGATGGACAAGAAGTGATCTTGACTTTGGCCAAAAAATCACGACTTGGACAAGACACCGATATGGAACAAAACTCTCATGATTCAAACACATCCGCAATTGACAAAGGTCTTGACTTTGGCCAACAAACCAATGCCAACTTTGGATCTTGAGTAAGAATCACTCAACGGAAGGAAAAATGCTTAATATGTTTTGAGGGTTTTTCGCGTAAATTGGCAACCAATTTATTATCTTTGATTAGGTCTCATCATACACCCTTAAGTATACATTCTAAAAGCATAATAAGGCGCGATAAATAAATTAATAATGATATGCGGATGGATATGTCACAGATTGTTCCTAAAACAAATCACTCTATTTCCTCTCCCCGACTAGAACTATTCTAACTTCTACCCAATTACATAACACTTCTAAAGAAACCTAATTTACATTGAGGGGAATGGGTGAGAAGAGAAATACAATGAGAAAGGAGGTAATAGGCTGGACACGCAGGTCCAATTTAATAAATTCTAAATTTATTACAATTTCCAAAATTGCCTTCACCCTTCTAATATCCATCCGATATACATTATTCATGCAATACATTCATGTATTCATACAAATTATGTTATTCAATCAATCTAATCCAATTAATTAATCTTTGAATTAATGACCATCCAATGTTCAAACAACGATTTGATTTGCGTGAGTCAAACTCGTTTAAGAATAAATACTCAAAGTAAGTATTCTTGAATTATATTGAACTACAACTTTAAATCCAATTTATTTGTATTCAATACTAATTCCAAATTTAGTTCCAAATTAAATATTTACACTTATTTATTTGCCTTAAAGACTTGGATTCCAAATCCAATCTTAATGGGTCTCAAAGGCCCAATAACATCCAATGTCATTTTAATTAAAGTCCAATAGGCTTTTAATTAATTATTAAGGCATGGGCTTTGGCCATAATGGGTCAAACCCAAAATGCCAAGGCCCAATAAGAATCACCATATTGCCTACAAATTAATTTAGGCCCATTATGCCCAATTAAATTCATTTAAAGGGCCAAGTGATGTATTTGGACTTTATGGAATTGATTTTGGGCGCAATTGGATCCAATCCAAAATTCCAAAACCAAACTTGGTCAAACCAAGCCCATTAAGCCCAAATACACACTTTTAGCCCAATTCATAATTTAAAGGCTTATTAATATAATTATAATATTCCAAATATCACAATTATTTTAATTAAACTGTATTAGCCATGATTAATTAATTAAACTCAATATTTACAAAATACCAATTAACTTAATTAATCATGCTTAATCCATCAATTTATGCTCAACACAAATTGAAGCCAAAACACATCATTTCATGCTCAACATGCTCTTGAATTTAACATAAACATTATTGACTTTGATTCTAATCTAATCAAACCAACAATCAACATTTAATCATGCATTTAAACACATCCAATGATGTTATAAAAAAAAATAAACTGCCCAGTTCACTGCAGTGAAGATTCGGCCAAGGTAAGGGGAATTTAAAATTTTGATCCAATCAATATTTCTCAAATCTAATCATGCACAACTCTAAGTTAACATAATCTAAGCATGCTCAAAGCATCAATTTGAAGAAATCATATTCAAAACACAAAAGCCCCAAATTTTAGACTCATGAACCCTAAAATTTTCATGCTTAAAATTGGCTCTTGATACCATTGTTAGTGTTCCTAGAACATGCCAAGGATCTAATAAGTAAGAAAAGGTGTTCATAAATTCATTATAAGTTGCGGAATTACTTACATTGAATAGATTTGAGCTTTTAAAATTTTGAATGAATATCTCTAAGATCCAACCTTTGTGTTGATTCCAAGCTTTGAGTTGTGAATGAAGATCTCCAAGATCCAACCTTTGTGTTGATTCCAAGCTTTGAGTTGTGAATGAAGATCTCCAAGATCCAACCTTTGTGTTGATTCCAAGCTTTGAGTTGGTTTCCCTATCACCTTAGAAGACTTCTACAAGTGCTAGCTTTGTTGATTTTGCCACAAAATCAAAGTGAAGAGATGGAGGAAGCTCACGCCCATGGAGGAGTTCTTAGGGTTTGTTTGTGAGTCAAGTGTTGTGTAATAGGAGAGAGAGATGCCTTTTGGTAAAACCAATTTACCATTTTACCTAAACAAGGTGGTTGGGTAAATGGTTTCACCAAAACCATTCCAAGGTAGTTGGAAAGTTGGTGGCTTGGCATAAATACCAACTACCCTCCCAACTACCACATGTGAAGTGGGCCCCACATTTGAATTCAAAATTCAAATATCTCTATGAACATTTTTCGCGACTCGGATCCGTTTAATCTGATTAAATGAACTTTCATCGCTAAATAATTAAATCTAATTTAATTAAATAACGATGCCTCGCAAATATATATTACGAACGTCGTTTACGAATTAATTCTAAATTAATTCGTTCGTTCGTATTAAAATCCGACTTTAATTTCGTAATGAAATCCAATACATATTAATATATCTGATATATTAATTTTAGCCCATACATATAAATTAAATAGAAAAATCAAATTTAACTATTGAATTTATTTTACCGATTAATTCCAAATTAATCGCGTTCTCTCTCTTCCGAACACATTTAATCCCAGATTAAATAAAGCCTCAATTAATCCCAGATTAATTTTCTCTCTCTAAATTAATCCCAGATTAATTCTAGTTTAAGTCAACTGTCATCAGTGAATCTTTGAGAAGCGACCCAAGAGACCTCTGGATATGTTGGCAGTAAATCCGGTTATCGGACTATCCGATTAAGTGCGTACCTCGTACCACATGCTAACGGATTTACAAGACATGGTTGGCTTCTAGCAAAGCACCGTGCCTACCCAATTCTCCAGAAATATTCTTACTGGAATATACAATCTATGTCAGATGTAGTATACATAGTATTGCGTATAGAGATCCAGTATCAGATGTCACGTGCTAGGCCTGGGGATGGAATTATGTCTGCCTCGTACGAAGCACATGTCGGATGTCTGGTAACTAGTCTCTATAATCGAATGAACATGACCTAGTCATGTCATCCCGATGACTGCAGTACTTAAGAGTACTAGTTCCGTATCCTACGTGACATCATCTCCACTATGACTGGAGTGATACTTTTGTCTTGACATCACACCCAATACACTACGACTCTCAATATACCCAGCAGAGGCGTACACAGAACCAGTTAAAGCCCTGGACGACCAAAACCAAAGCATATTGATTGTCACAAGTATTAGCGGTGCAAGTCTCAGGTTAAGACCAAATACACCTGATTTCGGACTTCCATAGACACATAGTCATACTACCAATGGAATTCCGAGGGGTCTATCCAGAGCAAAGCATTTTTCCGTACCATCGGTAAAACACAACCTCCTATTACACTTGCATGAGTATCCAATACCCAAATATATGAGAACTATGTTATTGTGCCCTCACAACGCGTACAAGTGTAATACTAGTCTTTTTACGCATTATCGATGTCCAATCTCGATAATACTCTAACTAGGGATATTTAATGATTAATCCTTCGAGGACTGATACTGTCTCATATCATCTCATTCCAGGAACTAATCATAAGGACCTCCTATCATTTATACAACTAGGTGATCTAATCAAAAATGATAAGAGTGCAATCTCTTTGTCACATAGTTAATTTGTACAACAACACCATGATCTGTACAAATACTGACGATATGGGTCATAATTGTCCAACACTTGGAGCATCAATGGAGGACCATGGCCGAATTTGGAGCTCAAACTTTTGAAGAAAGCCGACAGCCTCATGGACATAAAGCTTGAAGATTTTGATGTTCCTCGCGTCGCAAAAGCCGATCGTTGTAAGTATGATTCTGCCATGCTTTTACGAGTATTCACACATGTGTTTCATTGCTTGAATTGATCATTGGGACTTAATAGAAACCCAACAATGGTATCATAGCCATTTTGAGCATGAAACTTGGTTAGGGTAAAATTTGGGTAAAATCATTTTGAGCATGATTTGATAAAATTAATTGATTGATTATGCTTGAATGATGTTGTATTGAAGTTGTGCATGATCAATTTCATGAAAAGTTGATTGGATCAATTTTTTCCCAAATGTTGAGGCTTGGCCGAATATGAATGTTGCCCTAATGTCATGGTATTTTTTGTTTCTTTGATCATTGGATGACTTGAAACAATAGGGAAATGTTGATTTGAGATTTAATTGGATTGAATTTTGAATTGGACAAAATACCCTAAAATGTCGAGACTAGTAAGCATGAAAATGATGTGATTTTTTTATTCAAATGTGTTGGTCATAAGTTGATGATAATGAGCATAATTAATAGTATAAATTTGTGTTTTGGAAATGTTAATCTGGGTAATTAATTATGGCATACACTTTAGATTAATTGAATTGGGAAATTTGAAATTTTGGTGATTTAATTAATTGGGCCAAATTTGGAATTGAGCTTGAAAAGTTGTAATTGAGCTTGAAAAGTTGTAATTGGGCTTAATGGGCTTGGTTGTACCAAGTTAGGTTTAGGCTAAATTGGTTGGATCCAATTGGGCCCAAAACCATCTCCCAAAAGTCCAATTATGACTTAAATGGACCTTTAATAATAATTGGGCCTAATGGGCCTAAATTCTTTTCTTGGCAAATAAGGGTGATTCCTTAAATGGGCTTTGGTATTTGGGTTTGACCCATGTTGACCAAAAGTCCATGCCTTAGAAATTAATTAAAAGCCCATTGGACTTTAAATTAAATTGACATTAGATGTTAATCGGGTTTTGAGACCCGTAACGATTAGATTTGGAATCTAAATCGTAAAGGTTCGTTAATAAAGTGTAAATATTTAATTTAGAATTAAATAAATGAATTATTATTAAATAAAAATTAAATTCGATTTAATGTTGTAGTTTAATTTAATTCAAGAATTCGTACTTTGAGAACTTATTCGTAAAACGAGTTTGACTCGCGGAAAATCAAATCGTTGTTTGAACATTGGATAGTCATTAATTATTAGATTAATTAATTGGATTAGATTGATTGATAACATGCTTGTGTGAATACATGGTTGCGATGTATGAATAATGTATATCGAATGGATATTAGATGGGTGAGGGCAATTTTGGAAATTGTTGTAATAAATTTAGAATTTATTAATTGGACCTGCGTGTCCAGCCTATTACCTCTTGACTCTGTGTATTTCTCTTCTCACCTATTCCCCTCAATGTAAATGAGGTTTCTTTAGAAGTGTTATGAAATCGGGTAAAAGTAATACTTGTGCTAGCGGAAGAGAGGAAATGGAGAGATTTGTTCTAGGAACAATGTGTTAAGTATCTATCCGTATATCATTATTATATTTATTTACTTACGCGCCTTATTATGTGTTTAGAATACATGTTTAAGGGTGTATGAAGATGAGACTTTAACAAAGATAATTATTTGGTTGCCAATTACGCGAAAAACCCTCAACATCTTATTAAGCATTTTTCCTTCCATTAAATGATTCTTACTCAAGATCCAAGACTGGCACTGGTTTGTTGGCCAAAGTTAAGACCTTTGTCAGTCGCGGATGTGTTTGAATCATGAAAGCTTTGTTCCATATTGGTGTCTTGTCCAAGTTGTGATTTTTTGGCCAAAGTCAAGATCACTTCTTGTCCATCGACATTGATTACGAAGCTTTCCAAGGTCAATGGGTTCCGCTTAACTGGGATCACTAAGTTTGTTTTGCCAAATCCATGGCTAAGTTGATTCAGAGGAAAAAGGTTAGGCAATATTTTTGATATATTGGCATATATAAGATATATGTTTCGGACTTGGATGTCCACCTACTGGATCTAGGAATTGGATGGGATCCAATTGATCTTAGAGATCTACCTTGTTAATTATCATACAATTTGTTGGCCAAAGTCCAAATTGTGTGTTATTTAATGGGATCCTAGCCCACTTAGAAACAAGGTTTCCCGAGTACTCCACAGAGGGTTAGAGGCTCGCCGAAAAATAGTGGGAGGCAAGTATTAAATTTGCAATATTCGTTTAGTTACTTGCCATACGCGCTCATTACAATTTTTCGTCAAATAAATTAATATATTAGTTGGACTAATATTTAATGTTGGTTTAATAAACAGTTGGACTGTAATCAAACTATTTCAATTAATAGTTGATTTTATAATTGGATTATAGTAATCAATATAATTGAATTTAATCAATAGTACCTAAAATTGTTGATTAAATAGTTGGACTATTAGAATCAAGATAATTCAAAGATTAGTGTTTAAAACATAATCATGGGTGATAATATCTTTAGACAGCTTTAATTCTCAAATTGGGAATAAAACTTCAGGATAGTCCTAAAAATCGAGAAGTTACTTTATTTGATATAGTGACGTCTCGAGCCTAAGCCCGAAGTTGAGCAAATAGTAGAACATGATATTTGGAATATTCATGTGATGATAACTTTAGTGCTTAATCCATTAACCTTGCCAAATAGACTCCTTAATTTCTTAATCAGAACTAAGGATTAGATCCTTATAAGATGATAATGAAATTGAAGGATCTTCATAGATCTATCCTTAGATCTTAGAAGTACTAAATTGCAATAGAAAACTCTTGGAGAGTTAATGGCTATACTCAAGGAGACAAAGCCAAAGTTTGCAATAAGGCAAGAAGCGCAAGGCGCATATTATTTCGACATTCTAGAAGGCCAAGGCTTGGCCGAAGGCTTCTAGGGTGTGGAAAAGAGGCAAAGGCAAAGTCATTATAATCTTCTGGAAGACAAAGGACATATCCCAAAATATCTACCTAAACTGTGGCAAACGAAATCATATGAAGCGTGACTGCCGTATGGACAAGGCAGACATGAAGGAATTGAAGACGGTGTAAAGCTCCAACTTCAAATATGTTTTTCATAAACGTGTTCACTGCTAGTATTAAAATTGGATTTTAGATACTGGAAGTGGTACATAAATATGTGCTGATGTGCATAATCTGCTGAGAGTATGATACTGACTTTAGATAAGATTAATCTGCGATTTGAAAATGGGACGACAGGCGCTGTTTTAACCGTAGATACCTAAGTTTAGGAACTACCTTTCGGGTGTGTACTTAAATTAGGAAAATGTTACAATGTAACTAGTTTGACTAGAAACATTATCTCTATATCAGTGTTTAACCCGTTGTGGGTATACCTTTATATTCTAGAACACTAAAGTGTTTTATTATATAAAGATGATATCGAGATAAACACATTAGATATGAATAACAGTATTTATATTTTGAATATAAATGAATCTCAAACATATGACATGACAAACAAAATAGCTCAAACTGATTTAATCAGTTGAGACTTATTAGTGGCATTGTAGTATGGGACACAATTAAACATGACTCGTATATCCACACTTTCGAAGAGTGGGTACTAGGACAGATTTGATTCTATTCAAATGATGTCTACGACTCTAGTTTATTGGGCAAAGTGCCTAAAACACATTTTACTTGGTAAAAGTGCAAATGACATCGATCTGTTAGCCCTCGTTCATAGTGATGTAAGTGGCCCATATCTAGCTAGGCTAGAGGTGGATATGAATGTGTCGTGACCTTTACGGATATGGTATCGCGTTATGGTTATGTGTTTCTTGTGGAACACAAATCGAAAACTTTTACAGTTTCGACACGAAGTAGACAAACAGATCGGCAAAAGTATTAAACCATCACGGTTAAACTGTGATGAAAATACTTAAGCAATAAGTTTCTCATATACTTGAAAGAGTATAGTATTCTTTCAATGAGGACTCCTCCCAGAACACGTCAATTTGACGGTGTATCCGAATAGAGAAACCAAATTTTGTTGGACATGATAAGGTTAATCATGAGTCGCTCTGAGCTACCATTTCCTTCAAATGGATAAGCTTTAATAGTGCAAAACTTATTTTGAATAAGGTTCCATAAAAATCTGTTTGACAGAATTCATATTAGATATGAACAGGAAAGAAACTGGGTTTTCTCATTCCTGAAGATTTGGGAATGTTGTGCATATGTATGGATGATACCAAACTAGAACCCAAATCGGATAAGTGCCTAAATTGTAGGTTATCCTAGGAAAACTAAAGTATAGTACTTATATATCTCACAAGAGAACAATGTAATTGTTTCCCAGCATGCGGTTTTCCTAAGAGGAATACCTATATGTAGTGGTAAGTGGGAGGAAAGTAAAACTCGATGAAAATCAGAGTAATACTATTCCTGGCACCGATTCCTCAATGGAACACAAATAGTTCATCAAGGATGAAACTATACCAATAATCTTCGAATACACAAGAACCACGTAAGTCGGAGAGAGTCAGAAAACAACCTGGGAGGTATTGGTTTCTGATCTCACCTCGTAAAGATGCCAATCTTATTGAGAAACCGAACTGACTACGTATGAGGAAGTGATACAAGGTATCGACTCCCTATTGTGGCAAAGTGCCATGAAGTCTGAAATAGATTCCATGTATACCAACCGAGTTTGGACACTGGTTGTCGTACCGGAAGGCATTGTGCCTATTGGTACTATATAAGTCTTCAAGTAAGACATACATGGATGGCAAAATACCAACGTACTAAGCTGGGCTTGTAGCGAAAAGGCATCGTTATCAACATTGTGTCGATTACGATGAAACCATTTAACTGTTGCCATTGTTAAATCCATTTGGATAATGCTTGCTGATGCTGCATGTTTCATTCATGAAATATGGCAGCTGGAATGCCAAAACCGCTTTCCTTAACGGAAACCTTTTGGAGGATGTTTATAACATCCTGACGGTTTTGTCGTACCAAAACGAGCAAACAAGGTTTGCAAGTTATTCGATCCATGGATGGATTGAAGCAAGCATTGCGTTCTTGGAACTATCGTATTGATGTAATCATAAGGGTATATGATTTAATTCAAAACAAAAATGATTCTTGTGTATATAAGGAGGTTAGTGGGAGCGCACTGACAATGAATGTCCTAAGTAATGATGACATACCATTTCTTGGAAATGATATTCCCATAATACAATCGGTGAAAGCTTGGCTTTCATGAAAACTCTCCGTAGAATTCTTGGGAGAAACAACCTTTATTCTAGGAATAAAGATCTACTGGGATATATTTAAAGTTGTTGATACTCTCCGAGTACTCTTACATTGAAATAAATGTACGCGACCTGGTGTCTCATACGCTTTGAGCATATGGAGTCACAATCGGGCCAATCCAAGTGATAGTCACTGGATTGATGTTAAGAACATCCATTAGTATCTTAGAGGAACTAAGGATGATGTCTTAAACTATGGAGAATGAGAACTTGAAGTGACTGAGATCACTGGTGCAAGTTTCCTAACCGATAAAAGGACTATAAGTCGTAATAACGGTACTATAAAGTTTGAATAACGGAACAGTGAGCTGGAAATCTTCCAAGCAAGATATTGTTACCAAATAAACAATAAAAGTGGATTATTGCTGCAGCTGATGCAGCAATAGAAGCCTTCTGGATTGATAATAATCTAATTAGATTAGATATAGTTCTGTTAGCAGCTGAGCTAGGCTACATCACAGGCTAAAGAATTAATGGTCTCATCAACGATCCAAATATATACTTCGACTATTCATCTGATTCGTTCGGATCACATATCGTGGTGATGTGATGATCGTATAAATCGCATCAGATGATAATCATGCAAATCCGCTGACGAAAGCATTTTCTCATCAGAAGCTTGAGCGAACCGTACATAGTTCGGGTGTAGGACACTTGAGTGATTGGCTATAGGCCAAGTGGGAGATTGTTGGACAGTTATGACCCATAGCATCACTATTTGTACAGATCATGGTGTTATTGTACAAATTAACTATGTGACAAAGGAAATTGCTATTTTTATCATTTGTAATTAGATTACCAAGATGTATAAATGATAGAAGGTCCATATGATTAGTTCCGGATTGATAAGATATGAGACAGTATCAATCCATGAAGGTTTAATCATTAAATATCCCTAGTCATAGTATTATCGAGATTGGACATCGATAATGCGGAATAGACTAGTATTACACTTGTGCGCGTTGTGGTAGCATAACGACATAGTTCTCATATATTTGGGTATAGGATACTCATGTAAGTGTAGTAGGAGGTTGTGTTTACCGATGGTACGGAAACAGCTTCGCTCTGGATAGACCCATCGGAATTCCATTAGTAGTATGACTATGTGTCTATGGAAGTACGAATCAGGGTAGGTGTATTTGATCTTTACCTGAGACTTACACCCCTAATACTTGGGACAATCAATGTACTTTGGTTTTGGTCATCCAGGGTTTTAACAAGTTCTGTGTACGCCTCTTCTGGGTGTATTGAGAATCGTAGTGTATTGGGTGTGATGTCGAGATAGAAGTATCACTCCAGTCGTAGTGGAGATGATGATCACGTAGGATACGAAACTCGTTCTCTTATATACTGCAGCTATCTGGATATTATGACTAGGTCATGTTTATCCGATTATAGAGACTAGTTACCAGAGATCCGATATGTGCTTCTACAGGGCATACACAATTCCAGCCCCAGGCCTTACACGTGACACCCGATACTGGATCGAAATATGCAATACTACGTATACTACGCCTGATATAGATCACATATTCCAGTAAGAATATTTCTGGAGAATTGGATAGGCACGGTGCTTTGCTAGAAGCCAACCATGTCTTGTAAATCGGTAAAAACGTAGTACTATATACGTACGTGTTCGGATAGTCCGACGACCAGATTTACTGCCAACATATCCGGGGATCTCATGGGTCGCTTCCCGAATATTCACCGATGACGTATGACTCGCACTTTATTAATCTGGGATTAATTATAAGAGAGAAAATTAATCTGGGATTAATTGCAGAGATATTTTATCTGGGATAAAATATTATTTAAAGAGAGAGAACGATTAATTTGGAATTAATCGATAAAATAATATATTTGATATATTATACGAAATTGGATTTCGACGTGGAATTAAAATTAGATTTTAATTCGGGCGAACGAGTTAATTTAGAATTAATTCGTTAGCGACTTGAATAGTAATTTTGCTAGGCATAATTATTTAATTACGTCGCAACGAAAAAATTCGTTAATTCAAAATTAGCAAACCCGAGCCAGGGAGTGTTTGCGGGCGCACTAGCATTACGAATTAAAGTGCGGCCCATAAGTCACATCAAGCGTCAAATCACTAGTCAATCAAGTGATGGAAGTCCCATCACTTTGAGTGAAGTGATGTCTAGACACTTTTGATGTGAATAGTGATGGAGGTGGTTGTGGCTTTAATGCTTTGACTTTTTGAAAGTGAAAATTGGTATTATATTTTTGGAAAATCATTTTACAATTTTTAACCACCTAACACATTTCACTCTCTCCTTCTTCTCTTCTCCTCTCACGCCCAAGGGGCATTTTTCTTCTTCTATTTTCTGCAAGTGATTTTTGTGTCAAAAATTACCGAGTGCTAGCACACATTCGGGGTCATGCGAATGTGATAGGGAAACCGACTTGTGAGCATGGAATCACCACTTGGAGCTTGGAGCATCAATGGAGGACCATGGCCGAATTTGGAGCTCAAACTTTTGAAGAAAGCCGAGAGCCTCATGGACATAAAGCTTGAAGATTTTGATGTTCCTCGCGTCGCAAAAGCCGATCGTTGTAAGTATGATTCTGCCATGCTTTTACGAGTATTCACACATGTGTTTCATTGCTTGAATTGATCATTGGGACTTAATAGAAACCCAACAATGGTATCATAGCCATTTTGAGCATGAAACTTGGTTAGGGTAAAATTTGGGTAAAATCATTTTGAGCATGATTTGATAAAATTAATTGATTGAGTATGGTTGAATGATGTTGTATTGAAGTTGTGCATGATCAATTTCATGAAAAGTTGATTGGATCAATTTTTGCCCAAATGTTGAGGCTTGGCCGAATTTGAATGTTGCCCTAATGTCACGGTATTTTTTGTTTCTTTGATCATTGGATGACTTGAAACAATAGGGAAATGTTGATTTGAGATTTAATTGGATTGAATTTTGAATTGGACAAAATACCCTAAAATGCCGAGACTAGTAAGCATGAAAATGATGTGATTTTTTGATTCAAATGTGTTGGACATATGTTGATGATAATGAGCATAATTAATTGTACAAATTTGTGTTTTGGAAATGTTAATTTGGGTAATTAATTATGGCATACACTTTAGATTAATTGAATAGGGAAATTTGAAATTTTGGTAATTTAATTAATTGGGCCAAATTTGGAATTGGGCTTGAAAAATTGTAATTGGGCTTAATGGGCTTGGCTGTACCAAGTTAGGTTTAGGCTAAATTGGTTGGATCCAATTAGGCCCAAAACCATCTCCAAAAAGTCCAATTATGACTTAGACCTTTAATAATAATTGGGCCTAATGGGCCTAAATTGGTTTCTTGGCAAATAAGGGTGATTCCTTAAATGGGATTTGGTATTTGGGTTTGACCCATGTTGACCAAAAGTTGTAACATCCCGCCTAGGCCAGGATGCTACCGGCAGGAGACAGGCTAAACCCACCTCCATAAGCCTCTGATTCTAACGAAATTTCGGCATGATGTATTCGCAACATCATGCAACCTGGCCTGTAGCCAGCATCCATATACAGCAGGAACATACAATCTCGGCCTCAGGCCGGTAACTCAACATCAATGCATTCATCAACAAGGCCTCAGGCCTGGACTCAATGAACAAAATATAAACCACTTGGCCTCTGGCCAGAACTCAAAATGAAACTATACCATTACATGACTTATACAAATGATATGCAAATACAAAAACCATACAAAGGGCCGTGAGGACCCATAACTCGACCCAGGACTCTCTTGACTGCAATTGGGACGATCCACCATCTTCAAAGTCTTCACTGAGCATCTGTTGGTTCCATATGACAGCTACTGACCTGCAAAACTACAAACTGTGGTGGTGTGAGTCATAATGACTCAGTAAGTAACTATGCTCCTAGATTAAACATACAAACATCATACAAGGTTTATTTCTTAATACATTGATGACTTAAATTGTCTATGTAGTCTCACGTAATTCTCAAATCTAAGCTAACTGCAAAACTCTCATTCAAGTTTAGATAATACCACTTATTACAAGATTTATGTTCTAACTCACACACCCTTACATCTTGTTTCATACTTAAACTTTGAACATCTATACTAAGATCATTTAGCTCTATAAATCCATCTATTATACCAAGATTCATTACGTATCCACTACGTTACTTTAATATATTTCCACTTTTCTATATATTTACTTTGTATCTAGTTCAGACCTTTAATTTAAAACCTCTTATTCTTACTTTCTTTGAAATATCATCAAGTCGGTTGTATTAAAATATTATCTCTGTCAGATACTTAACCTACTATCACTGATCATACATACATACACATGTAATCATTTCAACATGTTATTGTTGGAAATTCTAATCCATGTCCCAAGATCAAAAGAGCAAACAAATATATATAATGAATGAACAATATTGAAGTATGGCGGAATCATACTCACAAAGATCGGAATACAGATGCGTTGATGAAATAAAATTTTCTCCTTTGTGCAGTGAAGGTTTCGGCCAAGGTGAGTGGGGAAGCTCCAAGCTTTCTTTGATCCTTCCAAGCTCAAGAATTAGTTTCCCATAACACCTTTGTATGATCCCTTGAAGGTGCTAGCCTTATATGTGATTTAATGTTCCAAACACACACACTTTCTTCAAGTTTTTGCAACAAAAACAGAAAAGGGAGAGGGCTGTGAAACTTCACAGTTTCGGTCAAGAGGTGAGAGAGAAGGATGATGATTTTTGATTTCAAAATCAATTTATATTTATGCCATAATATTTATTAAATTAATAATAAACTTATGACACAAATCATGCAATGGCTTAGAGTGTCAAACACTCAAACTCCATGCAAAACCATTGAGTGTATTGTACACTATCACCATGCAATGTATTAACAATTAAATAATGCATAAAATGACATGTGTCATGTGGGCCCCACACAACCCAAATGAAATTGGGCCCACGCGTACTCACGCGTTCGGGTTCGATATTTCCGAAATACCGAACTTTCGTCGCGACGTTAATTAAATCGAATTTAAATAAATAATTGCGCCTAGCGAAATTATTATTTACGTCGCTAACGAATTAATTCTAAATTAACTCGTTTGCCCGAATTAAAATCTAATTTTAATTTCGCGTCGAAATCGAATTTCGATTATTATATCGAATAATAATTTTACGATTAATTCCAAATTAATCGTTCTCTCTCTATGTATAGTACTTTATCCAAGATAAAGTCTCTCCATAATTAATCCAAGATTAATCGAGTTTGAATCATACGTCATTGGTGAATCTTCGGGAAGCGACCCAAGAGATCTCTGGATATGTTGGTAGTAAATACGGCCTTCAGATTATCCGAACACGTACGTACCAAGTACTACGTTTTTACCGATTTACAAGACAAGGTTAGCCTCTAGCAAAACGCCATGCCTACCCAATTCTCCAGAAATATTCTTATTGGAATATAAGATCTATAACAGGCGTAGTATACCGTAGTATAGTGTATACTGATCCAGTATCGGATGATCACATGTAAGGCCTGGGGCTGGAGATGTGCCTGCCCCGTACGATACATATATCGGACATCAAGCAACTAGTCTCTTTGAATCGGATAATCCTGACCTTGTCATATTATCCCGATGGTTGCAACCATTATAGAGTACTAGTTCTGTATCCTGCGCGATCATCATCTCCATATGTCTGAAGTGATACTTCCGTCTTGACATCACACCCAATACACTACGATTCCTGATAAACCTAGAAGAGGTGTACACAGAACCTGTTAAAGCCCTGGACGACCAAAACTAAAGTCTACCGATTGTCGCAAGTACTAGCGATGCAAGTCTCAGGTTAAGACCATATGCACCTACCCTGAAGCGGACTCCCATAGACACGCAGACATACTACCAATGGGATTCCACGGGGTCTATCCAGAGCGAAGCTGTTTTCCGTACCATCGGTAAAACACAACCTCCTACCGCACTTGCATAAGTATCCAATACTCAAATATATGAGAACTATGTTGTTGTGCCCTCACAACACGCACAAGTGCAGTACTAGTCTATTCCGCATTATCGATGTCCAATCTCGATAATACTACGACTAGGGATATTTAATGATTAAACCTTTATAGATTGATACTGTCTCATATCATCTCAATCCGGAATTAATCATAGGGACTTTTACCATTTATATATCAAAGTAAATAAATTACAAAACGGTAAAAGGCAATTTCATTACTACATAGTTAATTTTGTACAATAATACAATATCATTTACAAAATAGTGACGCTATGGGTCATTACTGTCTAACAGTTATTTCCTTCAAATATTTATCACACATTAAACATTCACAAGGAGAATCTTTCATATAGCCCTAAATCTCATACCAACATCATCAACAAATACATATAAACATAATGATGATACCATGTATCAATGTTAGCTATATGCATCTAAATGTACTCATGCTATAATGCATTATCATCAACTATATGCCTCTTAAATAACTTACTAGAATACATGATTTATATGCACTAATTGAAAATCATACTTTACTCAACATGCTATGTATTTAGAAGATTCTCTTTGAAAACTCTTTCTGAAAAACTATTATCTAAAAGTTTCTTTGCTGAAAACTTTACTTTACTTTCTCTTTCTGGAAAACTGTATCTGAAGACTGAAAACTACACTTGAAAACTGAGATCTGTATCTAAAGAAAACTGACAACTGTATCTTGAAATAGTAAACTGTATCTTAAAACTGAAAACTATAATCTGGTTTCTGAAATCTAGGCACTGAAAATCTGAAAACTGTGTACTGAAAATCTAAAACTGAAAACTCCTATGCACCCAGGACCATCTCTCAACTGGGTGTACTCGATACCCAGGACCATCACTCAACTGGGCATCACTAGAACTGGTGGTACCCTACGTCCAGGACCAATACTCAACTGGCAACGTAGAGCTCTACACCCAGGACCATAACTCAACTGCAGTGTAGCCACCCAGCTTTGAAATCAGGATTTCGGGACCCTGTAGCCCCTAGTCCTGCTCGAGGATCTGAGAGCGTCCCCTCAGTCCTCCACATGTACACATGCTACTATATCCGTCAATTCCAAAGTATCCGTCAATTCCGAACTGTATCTCAAGTTACATACTGGGGTGAGGTTTTACCTCATGCCCCGAAAACCACGTAAAACTGCTGATAAATTTTTGAAACGTAAATCGAATCTCAAAACTGTAAAAAAAAAAACTTTTCCAAAATACTTTTCTTTCAAAAGAATCTATAACTTTTCTTTAAAACACTTTGAATTTCAAAAACATTGTTAACGGCAACTCAATCTCTGAAAATCTTAACACACACACACATATGTACATGCATATATGTAATTCTTATGCTTCTCTCTACTCTAGCCATGACTCCATCCATAATAATCTTACAAACTATATGCTCAAATATCAATAGAATGCTTGCTCAAACTAAAACATGCTGAATTTATCTTACATTCATACATATCTATATTTATGTATGCATGCACACATTCAAACCATCATAACTTGGCTTACCTCTATAACTTAACTTGCCTGTGGCTCACAATCAATATATTGCATAATTTATATTCATACACATACAATCGAAGCTCTACTACTATATCAGACATCAAACGTATATGAGTTCCAATGTCTTAGTTCTTAATCTGATTTGCCATTTTCTAACTATCAACTTGTGCTCAAGAATCTCATGTCATAATCTTTTATATATTCTCATGTTATGCATATACTACTCATTTATGCTCTTTATCACTTTATATACTCGTATCCATACTCAGGTTGCTAATATTCCTATATAATGCATAAATTACAAACTTTCCTTCATAACACTAGTTCATATATGTTTGTATCATTTATAACTTTAATCCCATTCTCTAGGGTGTAGTTTCTACAACCCCCAAACCCAAGTCTCATTAAATTATATTTATGACCTTATTCATATGCTCTTATCTAAATATACATATTGGTTTATACCTACATATGTATCTATATACTTCTATATGCTCATACTTATCTCTTACTCATACCCTTGCTTATAATTGCTTGTTCTTATCTATATGTGTATATAATTACACATGCTTCTTTCTTATACATTCATCTTTATATATATATGTCTATATATTTCATGCACATAAATATCTACAACTTATGATATTAGTAATTCCGAACAATAATAAATCTCTTAAGTATTCATAACATGAGTTACTTACCTGGCTAGGCGAACGCCCGCGATCCGGGTCCGATCTGTCAAACAAATAACAAAACATGTCAGAACCGCTATTTGCGAAAATTTCAACCATTATATACTAAACTTCTGGACCTCCCCGGAACACCCGAGTCATCTCTTATACTACGGTTTAAGCTTCATTACTATAATACATATCTTTCTATACTATTCCACCTAGCCGGATAACCTAGATTCTTATTTTACGCGTTTGCGACAAATCTTACGGAAATGTTTCCGCAAACGCTACGGAAGGGTCTCGAACCCTCCGAACTACTCCGGAATCACCAAATTACCCTCGTAATATCATATATATACTATTTTCATGATTACGGTCATCTACGCTCGGTCGCGCGAGAAACTCTGTTTTACTGGAAACTCGCTAATACTACCGGATCGATCAAATCTAATCCGTTCTCACTCGAATTCTACAACAAGCATCGATTTAACATATTATATCATACCCAATTCAATTCATGTCTATTTGTTACACTACGGAACTACTGGAAACATCCGAATATATAACTATAAACTTTAAAATAACAAATTCTAAACGGAGAGTCGTACCAAAATTCCGAGGCCATATTCGGACTCACGTTGGCCATACGAACGCACTGGTGCGATCGGAATTCCGATTGGAGCTACTGTTCGTCGTGGGTTTACTGTTCACCGTGACTTTCTTCCTCATTTCGCATGCAACCGGCCGCTGTTCTGTGAAATCGACTCCACATACTCGTAGTACTCTCCTAGGGCTTCGATTTGGTAGGTGGCTCGGGCCGTGAAATGAACCGATGAGCCGGATCCATGAAACCCATCTCACGCCGAAATCTCCTCTCGTCGTCGCCGTTGCCGGCGCTTTCACGGTCGCCGACTGCCACCATCTTGCTCGCCGTCACTGGAGGGTTGGATCTACACCGGTGCGCCGGCCTGAGGTGGCCGGAGTTGCCGCCGGCGAGAAGTTCTTTACCAAGGGCGATCGGGGGTCGGGTGGAGGAAGAGAGAAAGGTTTGCCATTTCTGCTATTTTCCAAAACCTTGAAGCTTTATATACTAGCTGGGAAAATATCAGATGAGTCCCCACGAATTTGCTTTTTAGTCCCTTTCATGGAACTTTCTGGAATTTCACATTTTTGAGGCCCTTCTGACGCGATTCTAGAAAAGTGCTCAACACGAAAGTTGTTCGTCTCTGAAAAACGAGTCTGATTATTCAAGAATCAACTCGATCGGAGTTCGTTTACTCTTTCGGTGACCAAAATTGTAAACTTTACGCGTTTTGCGAAAATCGCGTAACTGACTTTTGATCCCCCGCGTTTTCCGACGCGACAAAAATTCATAATATAATATTCCAACCCATATGACATCACTTGAACTCTTATTCTTCATTATCATCATGCTCCGAGACTATAATATCAT
Source organism: Zanthoxylum bungeanum (assembly GCA_019454045.1). Lineage (NCBI taxonomy): Eukaryota > Viridiplantae > Streptophyta > Magnoliopsida > Sapindales > Rutaceae > Zanthoxylum > Zanthoxylum bungeanum. Next base: position 27,406 of record SKCR01030105.1, read on the forward strand.
TCCGGGAATCTTCTAGAACAGTCCCGAAAATCTTAGAAATTAATTAAAAGCCCATTGGACTTTAAATTAAATTGACATTGGATGTTAATCGGGCTTTGAGACCCGTAACGATTAGATTTGGAATCTAAATTGTAAAGGTTCGTTAATAAAGTGTAAATATTTAATTTAGAATTAAATAAATGAATTAGTATTAAATGCAAATTAAATTGGATTTAATGTTGTAGTTTAATTTAATTCAAGAAATCGTACTTTGAGTACTTATTCGTAAAACGAGTTTGACTCGCGTAAAATCAAATCGTTGTTTGAACATTGGACGGTCATTAATTATCAGATTAAATAATTGGATTAGATTGATTGATAACATACTTGTGTGAATACATGGTTGCGATGTATGAATAATGTATATCGGATGGATATTAGATGGGTGATGGCAATTTTGGAAATTGTTGTAATAAATTTAAAATTTATTAACTGGACCTGCGTGTCCAGCCTATTACCTCTTGACTCTGTGTATTTCTCTTCTCACCTATTCCCCTCACTGTAAATCAGGTTTCTTTAGAAGTGTTATGTAATCGGGTAAAAGTAATACTTGTGCTAGTGGGAGAGAGGAAATGGAGAGATTTGTTTACTTACGCGCCTTATTATGTGTTTAGAATGCATGTTTAAGGGTGTATGATGATGAGACCTTAACAAAGATAATTAATTGGTTGCCAATTACGCGAAAAACCCTCAACATCCTATTAAGCGTTTTTCCTTCCATTCAGTGATTCTTACTCAAGATCCAAGACTGGCACTGGTTTGTTGGCCAAAGTCAAGACCTTTGTCTGTCGCGGATGTGTTTGAATCATGAAAGCTTTCTTCCATATTGGTGTCTTGTCCAAGTTGTGATTTGTTGGCCAAAGTCAAGATCACTTCTTGTCCATCGACATTGATTACGAAGCTTTCCAAGGTCAATGGGTTCCGCTTAACTGGGATCACTAAGTTTGTTGTGCCAAAGCCAAGGCTTAGTTGATTCAGAGGAAAAAGGTTAGGCAATATATTGGATATATTGGTATATATAAGATATATGTTTCGGACTTGGATGTCCACCTACTGGATCTAGGAATTGGATGGGATCCAATTGATCTTAGAAATCTACCTAGTTAATTATCATACAATCTGTTGTCCAAAGTCAAGATTGTGTGTAATTTAACGGGATCCTAGCCCACTAGGAAATAAGGTGTCCCGAGTACTCCACAGAGGGTTAGAGGCTCGCCGTAAAATAGTGGGAGGCAAGTATTAAATTTGCAATATTCATTTAGTTACTTGCCATACGCGCTCATTACAATTTTTCGTCAAATAAATTAATATATTAGTTGGACTAATATTTAATGTTGGTTTAATAAACAATTGGACTGTATTCAAACTATTTCAATTAATAGTTGATTTTATAATTGGATTATAGTAATCAATATAATTGAATTTAATCAATAGTACCTAAAATCATTGATTAAATAGTTGGACTATTAGAATCAAGATAATTCAAAGATTAGTGTTTAAAACATAATCATGGGTGATAATATCTTTAAACAGCTTTAATTTTTAAATTGGGAATAAAAATTCAGGATAGTCCTGAAAATCGAGAAGTTACTTTATTTGATATAGTGACGTCTCGAACCTAAGCCCGGAGTTGAGCAAATAGTAGAACATGATATTTGGAATATTCATGTGATGATAACTTTAGTGCTTAATCCATTAACCTTGCCAAATAGACTCCTTAATTTCTTAATCAGAACTAAGGATTAGATCCTTATAAGATGATAATGAAATTGAAGGATCTTCATAGATCTATCCTTAGATCTTAGAAGTACTAAATTGCAATAGAAAAATCTTGGAGAGTTAATGGCTATACTCAAGGAGACAAAGCCAAAGTTTGCAATAAGGCAAGAAGCACAAGGCGCATTTTATTTCGACATTCTAGAAGGCCAAGGCTTGGCCGAAGGCTTCTAGGGTGTGGAAAAGAGGAAAAGGCAAAGTCATTATAATCTTCTGGGAAGACAAATGACATATCCCAAAATGTCTACCTAAACTGTGGCAAACGGAATCACAGGAAGTGTGACTGCCGTATGGACAAGGCATACATGAAGGAATTGAAGACGGTGCAAAGCTCCAACTTCAAATATGTTTGTCATAAACGTGTTCACTGCTAGTATTAAAATTTGATTTTAGATACTGGAAGTGGTACATAAATATGTGCTGATGTGCAGAATCTGCTGAGAGCAGGATACTGATTTCAGATAAGATTAATCTACGATTTGAAAACGGGACGACAGTCGCTGTTTTAACCGTAGATACCTAAGTTTAGGAACTACACTTCGAGTGTGTACTTAAATTAGGAAATTGTTACAATGTAACTAGTTTTACTAGAAACATTATCTCTATATCAGTGTTTAACCTGTTGCGGGTATACCTTTATATTCTAGAACACTAAAGTGTTTTATTATATAAAGATGATATTGAGATAAACACATTAGATGTGAATAACAGTATTTATATTTTGAATATAAATGAATCTCAAACATATGACATGACAAACAAAATAGCTCAAACTGATTTAATCAGTTGAGACTTATAAATGGCATTGTAGTCTGGGACATAATTAAACATGACTCGTATATCCACACTTTGGAAGAGTGGGTACTAGGACATATTTGATTCTATTCAAATGATGTCTACGAATCTAGTTTATTGGGAAAAATGCCTAAAACACCTTTTACTTGGTAAAAGTGCAAATTCCATCGATCTGTTAGGCCTCGTGTTGGTTTCTATTAAGGTCCCAAGATCAATAATAAGCATGAAATATGTGCGAATACAAATCGAAGAAGTTGTGGAATACTCATATCGAGAGGTTGAGCGACGCGGCAACGAACAAAAAACCATTTTCTGACTTGGACTGCATTCGGCAGTGAGCTGAATGTCCTCAATGTTTTCGGCCTTCAATCAACAATAAACCAAGCTCCAAGCTTCGTCATTTGATTCCCGGCTCATGGGTGGACTTCCCTATCACCTTCGCATGTCTCGTAAGTGTGCTAGCACTTGAGATTTTGCCACAAAATCCCACTCTTGTGCTTCCCATTTTCCTCCATTTCCACGGCAGTTCACTGCGAAGAACAGAAGCAAAACAGCCCTCAAATGGGCGAGAGAGAGAGAGAGAAGAAATCAAAGAGAGAGAGAGGTAATTGTTACATAAAATTGGTAAATGATTTTCCATAAATCATATACACAATTTTTCCCTCCAAAAGTAAAAACCAATAAAGGCTCCAACCACTCCCATCACTCAATCACATCAATCACAAGTTGTCAAGTCACATCACTCAAAGTGACAAGTGATTTGACGCTTGATGCGACTAATGATTTGACGCTTGATTTAACTTGCATGCCGTACTCGAATTCGAAATGCGAATGCGCTCGCAAATAATCTCGGGCTCGGGCGCTAATTCCAAATTAATGAATTTTCCGTTGCGTTGTAATTAAATGATTACGCCTAGTGAAATCACTATTCACGTCGCTAACGAATTAATTCTAAATTAATTCGTTCGCCCGAATTAAAATCTAAATTTAATTCCGCGTCGAAATCTAATTTCGTTTAATATATCAAATATATTAATTAATCGATTAATTCCAAATTAATCGTTATCTCTCTTTTATTGATATTTTATCCCAGATAAAATATCTCCGTAATTAATCCCAGATTACTTTTCTCTCTCATCTTATTAATCCCAGATTAATTTAGAGTGTGAGTCATACGTCATCAGTGAATCTTTGGGAAGCGACCCGTGAGATCCCTGAATATGTTTGCAGTAAATTCGATCGTCGGACTATCCGAACACGTAAGTACCTTGTACTACGTTTATACCGATTTACAAGACAAGGTTGGCCTCTAGCAAAGCCCCATGCCTACCCAATTCTCCGTAAATATCCTTACAGGAATAAAGGATCTATATCAGGCGTAGTATACGTAGTATTGCGTATTTCTGTCCAGTATTGAATGATCACGTGCTAGGCCTGGGGCTGGAATTGTGTCTGCCCCGTACGAAGCACATGTCGGATATCTGGTGACTAGTCTCTGTAATCGGATAAACCTGACCTTGTCATTTTATCCCGATAGCTGCAGCATTTAAGAGAACCAGTCCCGTATCCTACGTGACCATCATCTCCACTATGACTGGAGTGATACTTCTGTTTTGACATCACACCCAACACACTACGATTCTCAATATACCCATCATTGGCATACACAGAACCTGTTAAAGCCCTGGACGACCGCAACCAAAGTATATTGATTATCGCAAGTATTAGCGGTGCAAGTCTCAGGTTAAGACCAAATACACCTACCCTGATTTCGGACTTCCATAGACACATAGTCATACTACCAATGGAATTCCGAGGGGTTCTATCCAGAGCGAAGCTATTTTCCATACCATCGGTAAAACACAACCTCCTATTTCACTTGCATGAGTATCATATACCCAAATATATGAGAACTATGTCGTTGTGCCCTCCCAACGTGCACAAGTGTAATACTAGTCTTTTACGTATTTATCGATGTCCAATCTCGATAATACTCTGACTATGGATATTTAATGATTTATCCTTCGTGGACTGATACTGTCTCATATCATTCTCCGTCCAGGAACAAATCATAGGGACCTCATATCATTTATATATCTAGGTGATTTAATCACAAATGATAAGAGTGCAATCTCTTTTGTCACATAGTTAATTTGTACAACAACACCATGATCTGTACAAATAGTGACGCTATGGGTCATAATTGTCCAACAATCTCCCACTTGGCCTATAGCCAGTCACTCGAGTGTCTTACACCCGAACTATGTACGGTTGGCTCAAACTGTTGAGAAAAGCTTTCGTCAGCGGATTTTCATGATTATCATCTGATGCGATTTATTCGATCATCACATTGCCATGATGTATGATCCGAACGAATCAGATGAATATCGAAGTATGTATCTGGATCGTTGATGAGACCAATAATTCTTTAGCATGTGCTCAAGCCTAGCTCAGCTGCTAACAAAATTATATCTAATCTAATTAGATTTGTTATCGACCCAAATGCCTTCTATTGCCGCCTCAGCTGCAGCAATAACCCGCATTTGTTGTTTATACGGTAATAGTATCTTGCTGGAAGATTTCCAGCTCACTGTTCCGTTATTCAAACTTATAGTCATTTTATCGGTTTAGGAAACTTACAGCAGTGATCCCAGTCACTTCAAGTTCTCCTTCTCCATAGATTAAGACAGCATCCTTAGTTCTCTAAGATACTAACGGATGTTCTTAACATCAATCCAGTGACTATCACTTGGATTGGCCTGTTTGTGACTTCATATGCTCAAAGCATATGAGACACCAGGTAGCGTACATTTTTCAATGTACGATTCCACTGAGAGTTTTCGAAAGCCAAGGTTTCGCCGATAATTATGGGAATATCATTTCCAAGAAATGACATATTATCATTATTTATAGGACAACCACTGTCAGTGCGCTCCCACTAACTTTCTTATATACACAAGAATCTTTTCATTTTGAATTAATCATAAACCTTTATGATCACATCAAAACGATAATTCCAAGAACCTATGCTTGCTTCAATCCATGTTCCAAACATGGATTGAATAACCCGCAAACCTTGTTTGCTAGTTTTGGGTACTACAAAACCGTCAGGATGTTGTAAACATCCTCCAAAAGGTTTCCTTTTCAGGAAAGCGATTTTCCCGTTAAGCTGACATATTTCATAAATGAAACATGCAGTTTTAGAAAGCATTATCCAAATGGATTTACCGTGGCAACAAGTAAAAGGTTCCGTCGCAATCAATATAATGTTGATAATGATACATTTCTGCTACAAGCCTAGCTTAGTACGTTGGTATGTTGCCTTCCATGTATATCTTCCTTGAAGACTTATATAGTACCAGTAGGCACAATGTCTTGCGGTACATCAACTAGTTTCCAAACATAATTGAATACATGGAATCCATTTCGGATTCATGGCACTTTACCATAATAGGGAGTCGATACCTTGTATCACTTCCTCATACGTAGTCAGTTGGTATACCTCAAAAGATTGACATCTTTACAATGTGAGATCCGAAACCCATACCCCAGGTTGTTTTCTGACTCTCTCCGACATACGTGGTTCTTGTGTATTCGAATATTAATGGTAATAGTTTCATCCTTGATGAGCTATTTGTGTTCCATTAAGGATCGGTGCCTTGGACAATATTACTCCAATTTTCATCGAGTTTTACTATCCTCCCACTTACCACTGCATATCGGTATTCCTCTTAGGAAAACCGCATGGTCAGCAACAATCTAATTATTCTCTCGTGAGATGTATAAGTATAATACTTATGGTATCCCCAGGATAACCTACAATTGGCACTTATCCAATTTGGTTTTTAGTTTGGAATCATCCAAACGTATGTCTAGCATCACAAATGTTCAGGAATGAGAAACATGTTTTCTTTCCCGTTCATATCTAATATGATATCTGACAAACAGATTTTTATGGAACCTTATTCTAAATAAGTTCTTGCACTGTTTATGTGTATCCATTGAAGGAAATGGTAGCTCAAAGCGACTCATGATTAGCCTTATCATGTCTAACATAATTTGGTTTATCCGTACGGACACACCGTCAAACTGACGTGTTCCGGGAGGAGTCCTCATTTGAAAGAATACTTTACTCTTTCAAGTATAATAGAAACTTATTGCTTAAGTATTTTCCATTACGGTCTCACCGTGACGGTTTAATACTTTAGCCGATCTGTTTGTCTATTTCTTGTCGAAACTTTAAAAGTTTCTGATTTGTGTTTCAAAAGAAACACATAACCATAACGCGATGCCATATCCGTAAGGTCACGAAATATTCATATCCACATCTAGCCTAGCTAGACATGGGCCCACTTGCTTCACTATGAACTAGGGCTAACAGATAGGTGGCATTTACACTTTTACCAAGTAAATAATGTTTTAGGCACTTTGCCCAATAAACTAGATTCGTAGACCTTATTTGATTGGAATCAAAACAGTCATAGTATCCACTCTTCAAAAGTGTGGATATACGATTCTTGTTTAATTGTGTCCTAGACAACAATGCCACAATTAGTTTCATCTGATCAAATCAGTTTGAGTTATTTGTTTGTCATGATATACGTTTGAGATTTATTTATATTCAAAATATAAATTTTTTTATTCACATCTAATGTGTTTATCTCAATATCATATTTATATAATAAAACACTTTAGTGTTCTAGAATATAAAGGTTCACTCGCAGCGGGTTAAACACTGATATAGAGATAATGTTTCCAGTCAAACTAGTCACATTATAACAGTTCCCTAATTTAAGTACACACCCGAAGGTAGTTCCTAATCTTAGGTATCTACGGTTAAAACAGCGACTTTCGTCACGTTTCCAATTCGCAGATTAATCTCGATTGAAATCAGTATCCTGTTCAAAACAGATTCTGAACATCAATATATATTTTTGTACCACACTAAGTATTTAAAATCTAATTTTAATACTAATAGTGAACATAATTTGACAAACATATTTGAAGTCAGAGCCTTGCTCGTCTTCAATTCGTTCATGTCTGCTTTGTCCAAACGGCAGTCACGCTTCCGCGATCCCATTTGCCACAATTTAGGCAGACATTTTATGATATGTCCTTTATCTTCCCAGAAGATTATAATGTTTTTGTCTTTGCCCTTTTCAATACTCCAGAAGCCTTTGGCCAAGCCTCGGCCTTGTAGAATATCGAAGTAAGGTGCGCCTTGTGCTACTTGCCTAATTGCAAATTTTGACTTTATCTCCTTAAGAATAGTCATTAACTCTCCAAGAGTTATTTATTGCAATTTTAGTACTTCTAAAATCTAAAGATAGATTTATGAAGATCCTTCAATTTCAGTATCATACTTTAAGGATCTAACCCTTAGTTCTGACAAAGAAATCAAGGAGTCTACTGCGGTAAGTGTAATGGATTAAGCACTAAAGTTATCATCACATAAATCTTCAAAAGATTATGCTCTAATATTTGCTTAACTCCTGGCTTAGGCCTAATATGTTATTTTATCAAATAAAGTAACTTATTATTTTCCAGGACCATCATGAAATTTATTCCCAATTTGAAAATTAAACCATTTAAATACATTTTCCCTAGGATTATGTTTTAAATGTCAATCTTTCAATTTTATCTTGATTTTAATAGTCCAACTATTTAATCAACGGTTTTGGTATTTTTTTTTTATTATAATGATTACAATAGTCCAACTATTTAATCAACTATAATTTAATAGATTAAAATCAATTATATTGATTACTATAATCCAATTAGAAAATCAACTATAAATGAATAGTTTGAATATATAGTCCAACTATTTATTAAAACAACAATTTAAATATTAGTCCAACTAACATTTAATTTATTTGACGAATTGATATTTGTTGAGCGCGTATGACGAGTAATTGAATGAGTATTGCAAATTCAATTCTTGCCTCCCACTATTTTTCGGCGAGCCTCTAACCCTCTGTCGAGTACTCGGGAAATCGTGTTTCCTAGTGGGCTAGGATCCCGTTAAATATCACACAATCTTGACTTTGGCCAACAAATTGTATGATAATTAACTAGGTAGATCTCTAAGATCGATTGGATCCAATCCAATTCCTAGATCCGGTAGGGGGACATCCAAGTCCGAAACATATATCTTATGCCAATACATCCAATGTATTACCTAACCTTTTTCCTCTGAATCAACTAAGCCTTGGCTTTGGCACAACAAACTTAGTGATCCCAGTTAAGCGCGACCCATTGACCATGGAAAGCTTCGTAATCAATGTCGATGGACAATAAATGGTCTTGACTTTGGCCAAGAAACCACAACTTGGATAAAACACCAATATGGAACAAAGCCTTCGTGATTCAAACACATCCTCGACGGACAAAGGCCTTGACTTTGGCCAACAAGCCAATGCCAGTCTCGGATCTTGAGTGAGAATCACTCAATGGAAGGAAAAAACGCTTAATATTTAGCGAGGGTTTTTCGTATGCAAATTGGCAACCAATTTATTATCTTTGTTAAGGTCTCATCATCATACACCCTTAAACATGCATTCTAAATACATAATAAAGCGCGTATAATAAAATAATAATGATATGCGGATGGATACTTTACACATTGATCCTAGATCAAATCTCTCCCTTTCTCTCTCCCGCTAGAACATGTATCACTTCTACCCGTTACACTACACTTCTAAAGAAACCTCATTTACATTGAGGGGAATAGGTGAGGAGAGAATACAAAGAATATGGAGGTAATAAGGCTGGACACGCAGGTCCAATTAATAAATCAAATTTATTACAACAATTTCTAAAATTGTCCCACCCATCTAATATCCATCCGATATACATTATTCATGCATAGCAACCATGTATTCACACAAGCATGTTATCAATCAATCTAATCAAATTAATTAATCTGATAATTAGTGATCATCCAATGTTCAAACAACGATTTGATTTTGTTCGAGTCAAACTCGTTTTGCGAATAAGTACTCAAAGTACGAATTCTCGAATTAAATTAAACTACATAATTAAATCCAATTCAATATGCAGTTAATTCTAATTCGCTTATTTAATTCCAAATTAAATACTACACTTTAATAATAAACCTTTTACGACTTAAATTCCAAATTTAATCGTAACGGGTCTCAAAGCCCGATTAACGTCCAACGTCAATTTAATTAAATTCCAATGGGCTTTTAATTAATTTCTTAAGGCGTGGACTTTTTGTCAACTCGGGTTAAACCGAATAACCAAAATCCAATCTGGGAGTTACCCCATAAGCCTAGAAATCAATCTTGGCCCATTAGGCCCAATTAAACTTTAAAGCTCCATTAAGTCGCATTTGGGCTTTATGGAGGCGGTTTTGGGCCCAATTGGATCCAACCAATTTTGCTTAAACCCAACTTTGTACAACAAAGCCCAACAAGCCAAATTACAACACTTAAGCCCAATTTCACAAAATAGGCCCAAAATAATTAAATCATAAAATTTCAAATTCCCAATTTAATTACCAAAGTGTATAACACAATTAATTAACCAATTCAATATTTCCAAAACACCAATTAGCCCAATTAATCATGTTCATCATCATCATCACATGTCCAACATATTTTGATTAAAATCAAACCCAATTTTACATGCTACATGTCTCAGCAATATAGAGCATTTTATGTCCGATTCGAATTCAATCAAATTAAATCCAATTCGACATTAAATCAATATCCCCAAATGAATCCAATTCATCCAATGAACAAAAAATCAAAAAATTCCAAGACAATTAGGGCACCAAACTCTCGGCCAACATAAGATTTTGGGGAAAAACTGATCCAATCATAATTTCTTCAAATTGATCCAATCAATCATCAATTAAACATGTATTAAGCATACTCAAACATCTAATTTATTCAATCATGCTCAAATACAAATTACCCAAATTTTAAGCCCTAAACTTTTTCATGCTCAAACCTTGCTCTGATACCATTGTTGGTTTCTATTAAGGTCCCAAGATCAATAATAAGCATGAAATATGTGCGAATACAAATCGAAGAAGTTTCGGAATACTCACATCGAACGGTTGAGCGACGCGGAAACAAACAAAAAACCATTTTCTGCCTTGGACTGCATTCGGCAGTGAGCTGAATGTCCTCACTGTTTTCGGCCTTCAATCAACAATAAACCAAGTTCCAAGCTTCGTCATTTGATTCCCGGCTCATGGGTGGACTTCCCTATCACCTTCGCATGTCTCGTAAGTGCGCTAGCACTTGAGATTTTGCCACAAAATCCCACTCTTGTGCTTCCCATTTTCCTCCATTTCCACGGCAGTTCACTGCCAAGAACAGAAGAAAAACAGCCCTCAAATGGGTGAGAGAGAGAAAGAAGAAATCAAAGAGAGAAAGAGGTAATTGTTACATAAAATTGGTAAATGATTTTCCATAAATCATATACACAATTTTTCCCTCCAAAAGTCAAAACCAATAAAGGCTCCAACCACTCCCATCACTCAATCACATCAATCACAAGTTGTCAAGTCACATCACTCAAAGTGACAAGTGATTTGACGCTTGATACAACTAATGATTTGACGCTTGATTTGACATGTGTGCCGCACTCGAATTCGAAATGTGAATGCGCTCGCAAATAATCTTGGGCTCGGGTTCGCTAATTCCAAATTAATGAATTTTCCATTGCGTCATAATTAAATGATTACGCCTAGCGAAATCACTATTCACATCGCTAACGAATTAATTCTAAATTAATTCGTTCGCCCGAATTAAAATCTAATTTTAATTCCGCGTCGAAATCTAATTTCATTTAATATATCAAATATATTAATTAATCGATTAATTCCAAATTAATCGTTATCTTTCTTTTATTGATATTTTATCCCAGATAAAATATCTCCGTAATCAATCCCAGATTAATTTTCTCTCTCATATTATTAATCCCAGATTAATTTAGAGTGCGAGTCATACGTTATCGGTGAATCTTCGGGAAGTGACCCATGAGATCCCTAGGTATGTTGGCAGTAAATTCGGACGTCGGAATATCCAAACACGTAAGTACCTCGTACTACGTTTATACCGATTTACAAGACAAGGTTGGCCTCTAGAAAAGCGCCATGCCTACCCAATTCTCCGGAAATATCCTTACAGGAATAAAGGATCTATATCAGGCGTAATATACGTAGTATTGCGTATTTCTGTCCAGTATCAAATGATCACGTGCTAGGCCTTGGGCTGGAATTGTGTCTGCCCCGTACGAAGCACATGTCGGATGTCTGGTGACTAGTCTCTATAATCGGATAAACCTAACATTGTCATTTTATCCCGATAGCTGCAGCATTTAAGAGAACCAGTCTCGTATCCTACGTGACCATCATCTCCACTATGACTGGAGTGATACTTCCGTCTTGACATCACACCCAACACACTACGATTCTCAATATACCCAGTATTGGCGTACACAGAACTTGTTAAAGCCCTGGACGACCGCAACCAAAGTATATTGATTGTCGCAAGTATTAGCGGTGCAAGTCTCAGGTTAAGATCAAACACACCTACCCTGATTTCAGACTTCCATAGACACATAGTCATACTACCAATGGAATTCCGAGGGGGTCTATCCAAACCGAAGCTGTTTTCCATACCATCGGTAAAACACAACCTCCTATTACACTTGCATGAGTATCCTATACCCAAATATATGAGAACTATGTCGTTGTGCCCTCACAACGCGCACAAGTGTAATACTAGTCTTTTACATATTTATCGATGTCTAATCTCGATAATACTCTGACTAGGGATATTTAATGATTTATCCTTCGTGGACTGATACTGTCTCATATCATTCTCCGTCCAGGAACAAATCATAGGGACCTCCTATCATTTATATATCTAGGTGATCTAATCACAAATGATAAGAGTGCAATCTCCTTTGTCATATAATTAATTTGTACAACAACACCATGATCTGTACAAATAGTGACGCTATGGGTCATAATTGTCCAACACCTCGTTCATAGTGACGTAAGTGGCCCATATCTAGCTAGGCTAGAGGTGGATATGAATGTTTCGTGACCTTTACATATATGGTATCGCGTTATGGTTATGTGTTTCTTGTGGAACACAAATCGGAAACTTTTACAGTTTCGACACGAAGTAGACAAACAGATTGGCTAAAGTATTAAACCATCATGGTTAGACCATAATGAAAATACTTAAACAATAAGTTTCTCAAATACTTGAAAGAGTATAGTATTCTTTCAATAAGGACTCCTCCCAGAACACGTCAATTTGACAGTGTATCCGAACAGAGAAACCAAATTTTGTTGGACATGATAAGGTTAATCATGAGTCGCTCTGAGCTACCATTTCCTTCAATAATAAGCTTTAACAATGCAAAACTTATTTTGAATAAGGTTCCATAAAAATCTGTTTGACAGACTTCATATTAGATATTAACAGGAAAGAAACTGGGTTTTCTCATTCCTGAAGATTTGGGAATGCTGGGCATATGTATGGATGATACCAAACTAGAACCCAAATCGGATAAGTGCCTAAATTGTAGGTTATCCTAGGGAAACCAAAGTATAGTACTTATACATCTCATAAGAGAACAATGTAATTGTTGCTCAGCATGCGGTTTTCCTAAGAGGAATACTTATATGCAGTGGTAAGTAGGAGGAACGTAAAACTCGATGAAAATCAGAGTAATACTATTCCTGGCACTGATTCCTCAATGGAACACAAATAGTTCATCAAGGATGAAACTATACCAATAATCTTCGAATACACAAGAACCACATAAGTCGAAGAGAGTCAGAAAACAACCTGGGAGGTATGGGTTTCTGATCTCACCTCGTAAAGATGTCAATCTTATTGAGAAACCGAACTGACTACGTATGAGGAAGTGATACAAGGTATCGACTCCCTATTATGGCAAAGTGCCATGAAGTTTGAAATGGATTCCATGTATACCAACCGAGTTTGGACACTGGTTGTCGTACCGAAAGGCATTGTGCCTATTGGTACTATATAAGTCTTCAAGGAAGCCATACATGGATGGCAACATACCAACGTACTAAGCTGGGCTTGTAGCGAAAAGGTATCGTTATCAACATTATGTCGATTACGATGAAACCATTTAAATGTTGCCATTGTTAAATCCATTTGGATAATGCTTGCTGATGTTGCATGTTTCATTCATGAAATATGGCAGTTGGAATGCCAAAACCGCTTTCCTTAACGGAAACCTTTTGGAGGATGTTTATAACATCCTGACGGTTTTGTCGTACCAAAACGAGCAAACAAGGTTTGCAAGTTATTCGATCCATGGATGGATTGAAGCAAACATTGCGTTCTTGGAACTATCATATTGATGTAATCATAATGGTATATGATTTAATTGAAAACGAAAATGATTCTTGTGTATAAGGTGGTTAGTGGGAGCGCACTGACAATGAATGTCCTAAGGAATGATGACATACCATTTCTTAGAAATGATATTCCCATAATACAATCGGTGAAAGCTTGGCTTTCATGAAACTCTCCGTAGAATTCTTGGGAGAAATAACTTTTATTCTAGGAATAAAGATCTACTGGGATAGATTTAAAGTTTTTGATACTCTCTGAGTACTCTTACATTGAAATAAATGTACGCGACCTGATGTCTCATACGCTTTGAGCATATGGAGTCACAATCGGGCCAATCCAAGTGATAGTCACTGGATTGATGTTAAGAACATCCATTAGTATCTTAGAGGAACTAAGGATGCTGTCTTAAACTATGGAGAATGAGAACTTGAAGTGACTGGGATCACTGCTGCAAGTTTCCTAACCGATAAAACGACTATAAGTCATAATTACGGTACTATAAAGTTTGAATAACAGAACAGTGAGCTGGAAATCTTCCAAGCAAGATACTGTTACCGAATAAACAACAAAAGTGGATTATTGCTGCAGCTGAGGCAGCAATAGAAGCCTTCTAGATTGATAATAATCTAATTAGATTAGATATAGTTCTGTTAGCAGCTGAGCTAGGCTACAGCATAGGCTAAAGAATTAATGGTCTCATCAACGATCTAGATATATCCTTCAACTATTCATCTAATTCATTCGGATCATACATTGTGGAGATGTGATGATCGTATAAATCACATCAGATGATAATCATGTAAATCCGCTGATGAAAACATTTTCTCAGCAGAAGCTTGAGCGAACCGTACATAGTTTGGGCGTAGGACACTTGAGTGATTGGCTATAGGCCAAGTGGGAGATTGTTGGACAGTTATGACCCATAGCATCACTATTTGTACAGATCATGGTGTTGTTGTACAAATTAACTATGTGACAAAGGAAATTACTCTTTTTATCATTTGTAATTAGATTACCAAGATGTATAAATGATAGAAGGTCCATATGATTAGTTCCGGATTGATAAGATATGAGACAGTATCAATCCATGAAGGTTTAATCATTAAATATCCCTAATCTTAGTATTATCGAGATTGGACATCGATAATGCGGAATAGACTAGTATTACACTTGTGCGCGTTGTGGGAGAATAACGGCATAGTTCTCATATATTTGGGTATAGGATACTCATGCAAGTGTAGTAAGAGGTTGTGTTTATCGATGGTACGGAAACATCTTCGCTCTGGATAGACCCCTCGGAATTCCATTGGTAGTATGACTATGTGTCTATGGAAGTCCGAATCAGGGTAGGTGTATTTGGTCTTAACCTGAGACTTACACCGCTAATACTTGCGACAATCAATGTACTTTGGTTTTGGTCATCCAGGGCTTTAACAGGTTCTGTGTACGCCTCTTCTCGGTATATTGAGAATCGTACTATATTGGGTGTGATGTTGAAATGGAAGTATCACTCCACTCATAGTGGAGATGATGATCACGTGGGATACATAACTCGTTCTCTTATATGCTGCAACTATCGGGATATTATGACTAGGTCATGTTTATTCGATCATAGAGACTAGTTACTAGAGATCCGATATCTGCTTCGTACGGGGCAGACACAATTCCAGCCCCAGGCCTTGCACGTGACATCCGATAGTGGATCGAAATACGCAATACTACGTATACTACGC
>SKCR01030106.1:0-43046 GCA_019454045.1 Zanthoxylum bungeanum
CTAAGGCGTGATACGTGGCACCGTTGGATGCGCGGCATGTGGCACCAGTAATCGGTTGACACGTGGCCCCAATGGCTTATCTATTCAATCTTCCTCTCTCCATTTGCAAAATCGT
The DNA here is from genome assembly GCA_019454045.1 of Zanthoxylum bungeanum. Classification (NCBI taxonomy): domain Eukaryota; kingdom Viridiplantae; phylum Streptophyta; class Magnoliopsida; order Sapindales; family Rutaceae; genus Zanthoxylum; species Zanthoxylum bungeanum. Next base: position 116 of record SKCR01030106.1, read on the forward strand.
TCTCTACAAACTCCCTCTCTCTTCTCTCTCGTAGTTAGAAGTTTGACCAGCTCCACCGCCGCCATCGCAGCTCTGCCGGCCACACGCGCTGAACCACCCTGCAACCATCGCTGTCAGCTTTTTGACGCCACCGAGAACTCCGGCAAAGGACACTGGAAGCACCCTCACACGCCGCTGGAAGGGAGCGAAACATGGCCTGATTTCCTCCATCTTCTGGCCGTTTCCGACCACCGTTGATGGACACCTCCGGCGAGTGGGCTTCTCCCTGGCCGAGATCTTTCCAATGCCACTGACCTTGCCCCGATCAGAAATCGTTTGGGTCGTTTTCCGTTTTACGGTTGTTGGTAGTTTGGGTTTGGGAATAGTACCAGAATTTGAAATTCGACCGTTGGATCGATGAACCAGCCACGCTAATGCGTTGCCCACATTGATAAGGATGTAATGGTGTGCATATCGACTGATAAAAATCATCGGATCCCGAGTTCAACTTTTTTAAACGGGCGTCCTGTACCTTGTAAAGCATGTCGAGCGGGCTTCGGGACCGGATTTGGCACTTTAGGCATCCAATGAGCTGGATTGATCATTTTATGCGGTATTGAACTAGAACCTCGACTTTTATTTTATTCGCACTATATTGTCGATTTTGTGTGTTAATTACTGGATTGATGTTATTGGATTGCGTTTTTGCATGGATTGTGGTTTCGGATTCGAAGTGCGGATTGTTAGATGCAATAACTCTGTAGTTTGGACACATTTTCACCAAATACTTACAAAATTCTTCAGAAGAATATTAACGACATCAAATCATATGTATGCTGATGAATCAAGGAGTTCCATCATAAGGCACTCCACTGAAACTGTATGCTGATGAATCAAGGAGTTCCATCATGAGGCACTCCACTGAAACTAGCAACGTCAATTTCAGATTACCAAATTCATCACAAGTACTATTACTGCATCAAAGAATATGTACGGTGATGATAAAATGAAGTTTCGTCATGCTAAGACACTTGACAGTTACTGAATGATTTGTAACACATAAAATTGAATTATATCCAAAACATAAAAATAGTAAAAATAAAAATAAAAGCAATATGCAGATTGCAGATTGCAGATTGCAGAAAAGATGGATTATGGAACTTTAAGAGAAGCTTTATACAAATAGACTTAGAAAGTGCTTAAGAGAATAGTTCATATCTCTAACAGCAATAATTATCCGAAAACATTTTGAATGAACATCTCACTAAGATGTTAGATAAATCCTCATGATATAGATGTCTGCTTATACTCTAGAAGGAATGTTTGATTCTACAGTATGAAGTTATTTGGTCTCGAGCCTGAATAAATTTCCTAAATTAATGGGAGATCGAAAAAAAGTACTATACTTGCACAAATAAAGGAAAATTATATTAAAAAACAAAGATAAAAAGAAGGTTCCAGTTAATTCTATTGGCAGAAGAATTACCTGTCACCATTAAAAATCCTTGAGCATGTTGAAATATATGTGCTTTAAGGTTGTGCATGGAAAAAGGAAAAAACAAGGATTGTTCTAATGTATAGCAGACTATGGTTAGGTATACTCCTCCCCCTTTTCCACATGTACTCTAGCATCTTCCAGCAAAATTACCAAGGTTAGGTATTGAATGGCTTCCTTTGTACCCGATGAATTTTCAACATTACTAATTACTTACAATAAAACCTTAAAAAATGTAGATAAAGCAACATAAGTGTTTAGAAAACCAACCTGAGGGATTCCTGCATATAGTGCTGTAGCAGTGGATCCGCTGGTTTGCCAAAAGACAAGTAATGCAAAAACTTAAATTAGCTTTGCTGTATGTTGTACATCTAATTTAGATGATAAGGAATCACAAAAGCGAAAGCTCTCACCTTCCTCCATGATGAATTGCAGCCAAACATCTTGTAAACAACCAATTGTACGGTATCATACTAATTTACATGATAGTATGCAGAAAGAAGACATGTCAATTTCCAAAGACAAAATTATCAAAAGGATCATAGTTGATTAAAATAATCATTTAGAAGTCAAGCAGAACAGAGCTATCGGCCAACTCTCAGGCAACTATTCTGAGCTATGCAGTGAGATTGCTCTTTTCTCCTCTGTTTTTATTTCCTTTATAATGAAGTCAACTATTTTATATGTTATATTAGTCGATTTATATCAAAACTGCATGTCTTATAAAGCTCCATTTCAGAGAAGTCCTAATGGAATTTAAAAGAAACCATGGGATCATTGCTAAAGGTAATTTTCACAAAGAGGGCCATAGGTTCCAAGTTTCAACGAGTTCAATACATAGACACCGGCATTTATAAAATCAAAAATAATTGTTTATTCACTTTTTTCCCATGCTAATCACAACAAAGATTGCTTAAATCAGCTAGGAATGTCATTGACACCAAAAATTTCACTAAAAGTGATAGCTTGGGATCATATTTTAGGAAGCTAAATCTTCACTTGTCTAAATGTCTAACCAACACTAGGGCATGCTAATGTTTCTATGTCATCAATGAAGTTTCAGCATTGTACAGCTCCCTTATTGTTGATTCATAATGGAATAAATTTTCACCTTCATTCCCTAGGTTTCCTAGAGTCCAAATTCAATAAGAATATAAGATATGCTCACCCAGAAAAGCAGAAAAGCTTTCCATCAAAGAGAGAGATCCCATATTGAATGATCACTCTCTGACTCAAAAGTGAAGACGTTCCGGGAGCAATCAACCGAATAGCTGCGTCTAAAGGTTCATATCCAGCTGTGAAAAGGATAAATCTGTAACTTGTGGTCTGAAGAACAGTTTGGAGAACTCTAAGAAATGCTTGAGGATTCTTTAAAAACCCCATGCTGCAGGAAGCAAAGAGAAATGTAGCTCAATACAGGATAAGTAGTTGAAGCTCCAAGTCCAAGCGCACCAGTTAAAGAGAAATTAGGCCCATCAAACAAAAGCATGACATTAACTGATAGGCTATAATGCCACTATAATATCAACAGTCAACTTGACAGCTAGCTGATCTAAACCTGGTTTTCTAGTAGAAGAAATAAGTAAAATATATCGAGGAAGAGGAACAGAAACAATTTTTAAAAAAAGACTATAGAGGTGCAGGGAAAGTATACAAATGTCCTAAAACAGGTAAGTACATATAACAAGGAGAACTAAGTGGGAACCTGCCTTGCAACAGAGCTCAGACCTATAAATATAGGTGGCATTGACTTAGCGGCCTCTAGAAAAGCATGCAATCCAATATGAGCTGCACACAATCTAGATTTTGTGTCCGACAAAAATGCTGAAAGCTCTCCACACTGCTTACACGAGTACTGCCACGAATTAGGGAGAAACCAAAAGCCACAAACCCGAACACTTGATGGCCAGTAATCTGCTATTGTGCGGATATTAGCAAGGTGATAAAAAGGACAAAGGAAACTTGACTAAAATAAACTATTCATCATTGAAAAGAATATTTTTCGTAATAAAGGGAAGGGAAATTTTGAAATTTTGGGTGGGGATCAGGGTTGCATTGAAAATTTAATCCTTTTGGGTATCAAGGGTTATTCACAAAACTTATTTCCGTCATGCTCCTCCTCCTACACTTGTCAGCTCAAGATTTTTACCATTTTAGCAAAAATTAGCACCTAAGCTTTTATATGCATACACGTGTGAGTATGTCATTCACCCAAAAGTTACTGCTAATTTAGGAATTTTGGAAAGCTCCAGAAAATATTGCCTCAGCTCACTCCTCCACTATTGATTGTTACAAAAAATAATAGAAATAAAAAAGGGCGAACAAGCATAACATTTTGCTCGTTTCTTTTATTTGTTAACTGCTGCTTTTAAAGACTAAAAATATCTATAAAAGAAATTTCAAGAGGATCAGGAATGCACAAAATAGACAACGATCACCACGAACATTGAACTTTAGGGTAGGGTACGCCTAGCGCCTACCTAGTCCTTCTAAGCGGCACCTAAACGGATGGGCTAGGCGGCGCTAGGTGGTTTATTATTTTTTCAAAAAATTTTGATTAGTGTTTGGAAATTTGGGTTCAATTAAGTTTAGGATTAGGGTTTGGCGAATTGAGGCCAATTAGGGTAGATATGGTAATTTGATATTAATTAGGGTTAGGATTTGGCAAATTGAGGTCAATTAGGTTAGAGTTTGGCAAATTGAGTTCAGTTAGAAGTTTAGGGTTAGGATTTGACAATTTCAAGTCGCCATCGACAGCAACTCCAACCACCGCCAACGTCGACAGCAATTCTGACCACCGCCTCTGGCCACCATTCAACATGTGCCACTCCTCCATGATTAGAAATTGTCGGCCAACCCATCCCCACCATTCACACACAAATCCGGACCGTTGGCATGATTAAAAATTATCGGCCAACCCATCCCCACCATTCACACACAAATTCGGACCGTTGGCCGTATATCTCCATTTTCCCGAATGGTTGCCGCCTAGAAAATAGATTTTTTGTATAATCAGAACAACTCGTCACTGCCTAAGCCCTTTTTAGAACACTCCTAAAGCAAAATTATCATATGAAGATACAAACTAGCTTAAAACCCTTCATAGTTCTTAACCACATTTTTAATCAACCACTAGTTCAGAGATACCAAATGCAAATCCTAGTGATCCTTGCATACATATAGATATGCCAACCATAATCAAAATTTAAATCTCCCCCTTCCACACAACAAAACTACCCTATGCAGATACAAACTAGCGTTAAACCCCTTCACAGTTCTTAACCCCATTTTCAATCAACCACTAGTTCAAAGATCCAATGTTTTAAAACCCGGTCGGGTCAATCAACCTGTGATGAAGAGAGGGCCAAGGGTCAAAGGTCGGACCGTGGGTCAAACGGGAGTCAACCAAGGCTCGATAATAAATTATTTTTTATTATTTTTATAACACAAAATAATTAAATGACAGTAAAATAACCAAGAAAATGTAGCATTATTCCAACATTTCACCATTCAACCCATTTCCCACTCAATCTAGCATTTCAAGAAAAAACAAAAACAATAAAATTTGTTTGTGCTATCAAAAGACTACCAACAAGTATAAGGATTAAACCTTGATAATAGAAATTGTATAAAAAACCAGCACTTTCACGCTTTGGCCAGTGATTTCATTGTATATTTGCAATTACACTTAATTTCAAGCATTTAGTCCAGAACCTCAAGCTGATGATTCATGCTTCTTGTATAGCATAGTATATTCTATAAGGCCTTTTGAGGGTATTATGCTTCGATGTCACATCAAGTCAACAACAAATTATTTCTATCTCTACAATTTCCTTCACTACGATGAACAAAGAGCTTAGTGTAGATAAGAAGAAATAGTAGAAGTCTAGAACATGTAGCTTTTGTTAGATAAGCAAAGAAACCAAATATGTTGTACTCCCACCGTCCCACATCGAGCAAGAGAAACAAAAAGCGGAATATAATGGCTTATAAAAGGGAAGTTTTCTAATATGTTGCACTCCCACTGTCCCACGTCGAGCAAGAGAAAAAAGAAGCCAAATAGAATGGCTTATAAAAAGGAAGTTTTCTTTAACTACCTAGTATTAACTTAATTTTATATATATATATATAAAGTTTTAATAACAATTTCTTTTATAAAAAAAAAAAAAACCCGGACCAAGTCATCGTTTTAACGCTTGAACCAATCGGTTCGATGGGTTTCTCACTAGTTCAATTTTGGGCGGGTCATAGAGTGAACCCGGACGAGATTTTGAACCGGGTCTTGGTTTTTCCGGTCGGACCGGCCAGATGGTTTGAGTTTTAAAACATTGCAAAGATCCCAAATGCTACTCAGGCTTCATCGAACTCTGAAATGTTTTAAATCCCAACAATCTAAGAAAGGAGGGTTTAGAAAATAGTATGGTATGAAGTAAGCATAGCAATGGGCCGGGATCAAAAGAACCCGAGTCAGCCTTTAAAATTAGAGGCCCGGCCCGGGCTTAAAATAAATAAAATATATATATATATATATATATATATATAATTTTTTATAGGCTCGGGCCGGGCTTTTTTGCCACTCTTAGTATGAAGCACAAGAAAGAGGTGAATCTTTGAAGATTGTAACACAGAAATACATACCAGGGCATTCAACAATTTCTTTGCTAAATCCATACCTGTACACAAATGCAATTGAATGATAGAAACAAATGAGTATATGTTTCTCTTCTTTATATTGGAGGATAACATAATTAAGCATCAAGGATGTACTTCAAACTATATTACTAATGAAGGAAGGAAATGCAATCATCATAGAACACTCTCCAATTATTCTGCTAATTGTAATTTTATTCTGTCTACACATACATGGACATAGTACATACATATGGTACATATTTATGCAACTAGCTCATCTGAAATTATAATTTAAAAAAATTCCTGGTAAGATCCAAAAGGCTCCAATACTGCCTACGGATGCATGTGCCTGCTCTTATAAAAGATTTATTGATTGCATGTTTTTTTATATTTTTGTTTTTACATTTACAACAGCAAACAACCAAAAATTAAAGGTCCTATGCTTTGAAAAAGACAATGAGCTGTGACCAAGGGTTAAATATTCTTATATAATTCTTCGATAGTCAAGGGGTTAGCAATTCCAGAGCGAACAGCCCATATGGAAACAAACAATCATAAGGCTAAGGGGTACATTTCCCCGCTCTATTTGTATTTACCAATCCTCTCAGCAATCCCAACCCCCTCTTTTCTCCCCCTCTCAATCCAAATGAATCTTCTCTCTCTAAAAACCACATAAAGCAAATAAAATTAAATGTTTCAATCTCCAAAACCAGATCTTGACTCTTGCCACTCTGAAGCCACAATCCCCTCTTTCTTCTTTCTCCAACATCTACAAAGCTGCCATGTCTAGAGTATCTCATGCTGAGTCTGCCTAAATTTCACAATTAAAGACATGTTGTGGCACTCCAGCTAGGTTGCTTCATGATATAACAGAGGAGTACACACAAGAAAAAGACTTTATCAAGGGTCTAGACCATAGAACATGACCTAAATATGAAATATTATGACACGAATATGCCAATGATTCACTATGTAAAATAGGTAAATTACAACTACACTAAGGAGATTAAGCAAAAACGTGAAACAAGTAATAATTTTCATATTATATTTTCTCTTTTATTTTTATATATCCTCTAATTACAACTGACTATAAGTTCAACAAGAAAAGCTTTGTTTCTATTTATTCACTGACCATATGCTAAAATCACAAGTTACTCTATGTTTTGTACTTGAACAAAAACCTATTCAATTCTAAGAATTCTTTCATTTAACATGCCAACAAATTATTGTAACTTTTAGAATCTAAACCATATATTTATACAGTAAAGAAACATTTATGAAGTATCAAATCATATTGGAAAGTGTTCCAACAAGAATTAGTATCTGAAATAAATATGGCACCTCTGAAGAAGAATCTGTGTTAAGCATAGCACAGTCAACCTTCAACACGTAACTTGATGCACAAGTAATAAAGTAACATGAAATGATTGGAAAGCTCAACTTAAATGAAGATGCAAAGGCACAAACTCATACCTTATCTTTTTAATTAGAAAATATGTAATCTATCATAAAATACATAACTTACAAAAGTTTGGGTGATGGTGCCTGGTAATGCCACGTGGGAAGACCTGTTACAGGGTCCTGCATTTAGTAAAGAGGTTTTAATAGTTTATGAGGTCCTTGCAATATCAAATCCTATCTCAGCCTAAGTAGTTAAAAATAAATAAGTCGTACATTCCAACAAATGCATCAAAGAATTTTTTCATCAAATGAACGAACCGTAAAAGGGCAAGGACATAGATTCAGTTTCTCACTTCTCCATGATCCCCAATTTTCAGTAAAAAGGGGCCACATCCAGTGAATCACATCTCCCCAACAAACCTACTTCCATAAACTGACAATAAGTTAATTCAAAAGCATAGTGACTCAAGCCTATGTATATATACAAGAATAATGAACATATAAATTTATGTTAAATGCCAACAATTCTTCAGGCTCTAAATGTTATAACAGCATGTCATATTATTCCAAAATAAAAATTATTCTGGGACTACAATACACAAAAGATCATGAAATACCTTGTTGGTGGGAGCTTCTTTGAGATATTTATACAAAAGCGGGTGTTCTTTTATGAAGAGACCCTCAAATGTTGAAGGTGCACTGCACATTTCAATTGGAAAGTCAATACAAACTATATCTAAAAAACGCAAATGCCAACTACTGCATATCCAATTCCTTTACAAGGAAATATAGATGGAATTTTGCTACAATCCAGCGGATTATGGGAAAAAAAAGGTAGAAATACGGGAAATTTTAATAAACCTTCAAAAGGACTACGAGTAACACAGGATAACCAAAATTGCAAGAATTGCAAGTTTTGGTGTCTCCCCATGACATATTATTCATTATCTTGGTTTTCCTCGGGGAATCACCAAATCACCAAGGGAAGAAAACAAATATCACATTACCTATAGGGAACGACATAAGGTGCAGCAACTATGCAACGGACATGAAAGAGTTCTGCAAGGCTCCACCCTTCCTGGATCATCACACAACACAACCATCTTAGGTGATGCATCATTACATTAATATGAATTTCATTAGATCCTTGTAAATGTACCCACCTATAATTTGGATTGTTATGATTCTATGAGGATATTTTTTTTTTAGTTTATCGTTAACAAAACCTAATTATCATTTTCTGAATTATTTACAATTTAGGCTTAAAAACAAATAATTGCATACTATGAAATCTCTATAAATCTATCAACTAGTGTTTCCTTTAACACCTCTAAACACTCCTTTGGAAAAATTTACACCTTCTTCGACAGCATTACGACCTATCATTGAAATGATACTCCAATTATTAAGCTCTTCTTCCACCAAGGCCGCATTAAAAGCATAATGAGACAGTATACATAATGAGACAGTATACTTTGAGTTGTATGTTCTGTATGAAATACCAATGCAAAGAAATTTATCACAATAAAATCACCCTCCATGCTTGGGTCATCTCCAAAGATCTTTTCAACTGCCAAATGGCATTCTTTTCTATGTTCTCTAGTAAGTTCCACTTTCTTTTGCTCAAATGTTAACTCCAATGAGCCTGATAAGATGAAAGAAATTACAAGAAATTAAAAAACGTTAATGTTTGCACCTTGAACTGAAAGAAAACATATTTTCATGGTCCCGTTCTAAACATATTAGCAACATAACACACTATATATAAAGAAGATCAAAGCCGCTAACCAAACCTGATCCCGTTCTATCACGATTCTCAGGAGTACAAAGCACAGGTGATGATGAAATTGAATAAAAAGAAACATACTTTGCAGCCAAGCAAAAACTTAAGTTCTGATACAGAGAAAAAAGTAACGTTAGGACCCTCTTCAATGTATGAAAATTTCTCCTGAAAAAAAAAACAGTAAACAACCACTAATAATGACTTAACGGGAGTGACTTTATAGAAATATATATCAACTATTTGTAAAAGAAAATCAAAGTGCCTGCGTGAAAATCATTTATGAATTACTTCCAAAAACGAATCCACTTCTAAATGCTTAATTCTAATCCTAAATAGTTCAATTAGTTTAGAGCAGTGATGGGTAAACCTCATGAGCCGAATGAGTTACTAGAAACACATTGTATTGCCTCTGATCACTAGCAAAAGCTGCAGCGATGGCCTGCATGCATTTTACAATTAACAATTAAGCTAACAAAATAAAATAAAAAATTAAAAAAAAAGCTCAATTATTTCATGAATATAATTAGGAATAAAGAGATATACAGCGATAGGGTAGACATCACCCTTGGTGCCAAAGGCCATGAATGCAGCTATCGGCTTCTTTCTCTCTGTACCTGCCTCCATTTGCAAGTCGCGAAATGCAGTCACTCATTTGGAACTTCAAATTAATAATATCCCGTGACAAAAATGTCCCTGTTAGTGTTACCTAATTCTCAAGTCTTGTCGAATTTTCGGGCGATCAATTATCCAAAATCTTCCGAATTCGGGTCAGAATTATAAAAAATTAAAAAATTTTGAATTTTTTTTTTCAATTAAAAGAGTACTTTTCTTTTATAGGAAGATGATTGCGTTAGTTATGATTTTACGACTTATAAAATACGTATGGGACTCAGAAGACACTAATGATTTGTATGTAATATTGACTTAGATGTAATGATTGATTAAGAAGTTAAGTTAAAAGATCCTTATAAATTTGTACTGCATTAAATAAAAATAAATAAATAAATAATTGTCATTACATTAGATAAAAACGATAGTATTGATGGCAAAATTTTGGGTAAACAACACAAACAATAAATATGTACCAACTTAAGAATTGACATAAAATAACACACAAGAAATCACAAAAATCCGACGTTCTCCCATCCCTTTATCCAAGATAGTTGTACCATCTTTTACGTTCTCCCACTCTCATTATCCAAGAACCTGACGAAGATCCTATCCGAATCTTTCTTGAATGGGCCGTCCCACCCTCAGTCCATAGGCGAAGAATTTATAGGGTTTATTAGTTTATTTAGGGATGCGGCTGACATCTTTTTGAAGGGGTTTTATTGCGAAAATCCGGTAACGCAGCGGAATAGTGGAAAATCAAAATTGTCAAATACATTTTGGATGATTCTAAATCATTTCTAAAACGTTTTTCAACATATCCAATACATCAAAATCAGTTTTGCAACAAATCCCCAAACTTTTCTGAAATTGTCGAGAACACCCCATATTTTCGGTTTATTGTAATTTGACCCTTTTGTGTTCTAAACATGCCAAGATCAAATCAAATCAACCCAAAAATTTACATGCATCATATTCATACCATATTACATCACATATATGAAAAGCCCCAAATTTGGAGTGGGTTAAGAACCATAATTTTTCAATTTCATCAAATTGACAAATTTTACAAAATCTTAGAAATTCAACACTTTAATCCATCCAATACTTCACCAAACAAGCCTCACCATTTTGAAATAACTCTAGAACAATTCTAGGTCACCAAGGAGTGGCTTAACAACTCTAGAATGACAACTTGATTTTCCAAAATTCAAAAGTAAGCCTTTTAAACCATTTAAAGCTTACTTACATGCATCAATCTTTCATACAAGTTCTCAACCAAATAAACACAAACTATAAGAGTAGAAAGAACATCAAAGCAACACTAAATGATGCTAAGCTTGTAAGAAACAATTTTCATGTTGAAGGTTTTGAAGAAATACTTACAAAAATCAAGTTTTTCCAAGTTTTTTTCCTTTTCCTTTTCCTTCAACATTTGCTCTCTACTTCTTTTGTGTTTTGTTTTAGTGTATATGGAACTTATGAAACCCCAAAATGAAACAAAACAATATATACCAACCCTAAAGGCCCTTGGACGAAATTTGGTAGCTAGAAAAATATCAAGATATTTTCATTTGTTTCATTTAATAACAACTTGTCTACTTGATAAAATGATCATTACACATTAATGAATAATTCAACCAAGTCAACAATTGCAACTAAGTCATTAAAATAAATATCATAACTTAGGATATTTATATTTTTAATTAATTTAATTATTTAACAATTAAATAATTATTTAAATACAAATATATTAAATATATATGTATTATATTTAAATTAAATATCAAATACATATATATTTATGATATTAGTCAAATATCTCAATTTGACAATTAATTAATGTGTATTTGATAAAATCTATCATTAAATGCAAATACACAAAAATTAAGAAATGACTATTGGGTCAATTCACATGTACTTTTGCGTTTAACCTTTAAACGACTTATAAATAATCAGTATTATTTATAAATGTTGCCCTAGTGCTCTACGAGTATATTTCATTAGTGAGACTCTTTAGATTCAGGCATATCTGTCACGAAATCCAATTTCGTGTCAATAATTTACCCACCCGTAAATTATAACGACCACATATAAACTCGCTGAATCATAAAAGTCGAGGTCATGGCATATGTATAATTCCTACATCACAGGTATCCGGATATATCCCAGAGATATAGATGTAAACGTCAAATCTCTATATGGATTATCTCGTCGACGTCTCTATTAGCAATCTCAAAAAGAACATTTAGAACTGACTTCTAAAATGTATCATGGGCCTATGGTTTTTATCTGATTGCTAATCATATATGGACTACCTATGCTCTGTACACAGAACTGACGGATCCTATCTCGACACACATAGGACACCTTGAGGATTTATCCATACCCAACGAATAGGCGGAGGTATGATCTAAATAGATCGATGACGTGACTGCCATCTAAGTGTGGAAGATGTCTCATGTGCCCACAGTGGTATCTCAAGTCTAAGAATCACAAATGCTACTCAACCCGTGAAGATTCTTATTGACGTTGGTGTACTATCCATTAAGAATCTTTGGTGAGTCGTTCAGTGTTTATCCGCTATAAACACCTACACGTCTATACGAGTCTCCAAGACTCATGGTTCATTGAGAACCCATTGGAATCATATATTCCAGTATACGACATGTACCGGTCTCGACGGGTTTAATTTACTGACCAAGTAGTATAAACCTTGTCCAGGAACTATCTAAGAATGACAATGTCATGATACAACTCAATGTCAGTTGCGACGCTTTTGCAACAGTATCATGACTAATCATCCTAAGGTCTATTACGTCTTTACCATATTAAAAGATATATTATATTATAGAAACTGCTTATTTTATTCATAATAAAACATTTTACATAAATATTTTCAAGGAAATACAAACGGGAATTTGCGCTATGAGCACCAACCCAACAACAACTCCCACTTGCTCTAGTGCCAATATCGATTGTATCTAATACCCATCGACTCCACGTGTTTATCAAACAACTTTGGAGGTATGGCATTCGTCAGTGGGTCTGCTACATTATCTTCACTCGGTACCTTACACACGACAATATCCCTTCGTGACACAATCTCTCGAATGATGTGGTACTTGCGTTCCACATGCTTCGACTTCTGATGCGCCCTCGGTTCCTTTGCTTGCGCAATGGCTCCAATATTGTCACAGTATAACGGAATCGCATTCTCGATACTTGGGACAACTCCTAATTCTGTGATAAAGTTCCTAATACAAACAGCTTCCTTTGCAGCTTCAGAAGCTACAATGTATTCCGCCTCTGTGGTGGAATCTGCTGTTGACCCATGTTTGGAACTTTTCCAGCAAACTGCACCTCCGTTAAGGGTAAAGACGAATCCGGATGTAGACTTTCTATCATCGAGATCCGATTGGAAGTCAGAATCTGTATACCCGTTAACTTGCAATTCACTTCCTCTATAAATTATCAACTTATCCTTAGTGCCTTTAAGATACTTCAGGATATGTTTAATGGCCATCCAATGGTCATTTCCTGGATTGGACTGATATCTGCTAGTTACGCTAACAGCGAAACTGATATCAGGCCTGGTAAATAACATGGCATATATTATGCTACCCAAACAAGAAGCATAAGGTTGGTTAGACATTCTAACCTTCTCATCTTGTGTTTGTGGACTCATTTTCTTTGAAAGATGAATCTCATGCTTGAACGGTATGTTTGCTGTCTTATAGTTACCAAAATTATAACGTTCCAAGATCTTATCTATATATGTTGATTGGGATAACCCAATCAGCCTCCTTTGTCTATCTCTATAGAGTTTTATCCCTAAAACATAAGAAGCTTCTCACAGGTCCTTCATGGAGAAATTCTTACAGAGGTACGCTTTGATGCTTTGTAACATTCCTATATCATTCCCAATTATTAGGATGTCGTCAACATATAGGACTAAAAATACGACCATGCTCCCACTGGCCTTCTGATACACACAGGATTCTTCCGAATTCTTGAGAAAACCAGACGATCTAATAATCTCGTCGAATCGAAGATTCCAACTTCGTGAAGCTTGTTTAAGTCCATAAATGGACTTCTTAAGCTTACATACCAAACCCGAGTTTTCACTGGACGCAAAACCTTCTGGCTGTTCCATATAGATTTCTTCATCAAGAAATCCATTTAGAACAGCCGTTTTGACATCCATTTGCCAAATCTCGTAGTCATGAAATGCAGCTATAGAAAGCAAAATCCTAATAGACTTAAACATTGCTACTGGTGAAAAAGTTTCATCGCAGTCGACGCTAGGTCGGTGCGTGTAACCTTTTGCTACCAGTCGGGCCTTGTAAGTTTCAACCTTACTGTCAGGCCTGCGCTTCCTCTTGTAAACCCATTTACAAACGATAGAAACAATTCCTTCGGGAAGCGGAATCAAGTCCCAAACTTGATTCTCATGCATTGAGTCCAACTCGGATTTCATGGCACTTTGTCATTTCACGGAGTCGATGTCCAACATCGATTCTCTATAGGTAAAAGAATCAGTCTCTTCAACTAAGAGAACATCAAAACTATTTTCTTGTATCAAATACAAGCGTTCATGAGGTCTTGATACCCTTTGTGACCTACAGAGTGTGTGTGTTGAAGGTCCTTCATCTACTTGAACTTCAGGTTCCTCCGTTGGTTCGTTGTTTTCAGGTTGGACTTCATCAAGTTCAACATGTCTATGATTACCACCCGCTGACAAGAATTCTACTTCTAGAAATCTTGCGAAGCGAGCTACGAACACATTTCGATTCTCGGTATCATAGAATAGATATCCCCTCATTTCCGAAGGATATCCAACAAACCTAAACTTTTGCCATCGAGGCGAAAGCTTATCTTACTGAGTCACCCTGACATAGGCATGACAACCCCAAACCTTAATATAACTAAGATTTGGTCTCCTACCGGTCCATATCTCATATGGAGTCGTAGGAACAGCTTTTGAAGGAATCTTATTCAAAAGATGTGCAGCTGTTAAAAGAGAGTAGCCCCCATAAGTAATAGGGAAAATCTGTAAAACTCAACATTGATCGGATCATATCCAACAAAGTCTGATTTCTCCTCTCAGACATTACATTGTGTTGTGGAGTACTTGGAGGAGTATATTGAGCGAGAATCCCATTCTTTTTCATATAATCAATGAACTCACCACTCATATATTCTCTGCCTCGATCAGATCGAAGGCACTTAATATATTGACCAGTCTGTTTTTCTACTTCATTTCAGAACTCTTTAAACTTTTCAAAGGTTTCCGATTTATGTCGCATTAAATAGACATAACCGTACCGTGACAGATGATCGGTAAAGGTAACGAAGTACGAATAACAACTGTGAACAGTTTGACTTAGTGGACCACATACATCAAAATGTACGAGTTCCAGTAAGTTAGTGGCACGGTGTCCAACACCTGAAAATGGGGCTTCGGTCATCTTGTAGGGTTTTCTAGGTCAAACCAAGGTCAAATTAAGCAAGAAATCATGTGAATACGCAAAGTAAAGTAGCGGAAATACTCACTTTGATCGGCTAAAAGGATGTAGGAGATAACAAAATTCCAAGCCTTTGTGTTGTGCTCCAAGCTCTCCTTTGATGTATGTTGAGCTTCCAAGCTTTGTGAATGAGATTCCAAACTCATGGGAAAGGTATCCCTAACACCTTTGAATGACTCCTTTGAGTTCTAGCTCTTGAAAAATTTGCAACAAATCTTCCAATGTCCATTGGTGAGTTTCGGCCAAGCCTTAGTCCAAGAGAGGGAGAATGGCGTGAATAGAGAAGAGAGGAAGAAGGTGAAAAAAAATGAGTTGACTTGTGTTTGATTTTCAAAAATCAAAAAACTAATACCAAATCTTTCAAAGTTGGTAAAAGTCACTCAAGCCTTTCACACTTGTGTGTTTTACACACAATCAACCACCCACCAAATCCCATCAACTAAAAGTTGATTAAAGTGACTAGGTGATGTGACTTGTGTGGGCCCCACTTGATTCAAAATCCGAGTGGGCCCACAAACACTTTCCGGGCTCGGGTTCGTTAATTCCGAATTAACGAATTTTCCGTTGCTACGTAATTAAATCAAATTTAATTAAATAATTATGCCTAGCAAAAGTATTATTCACGTCGCTCGCAAATTAATTCTAAACTAATTCGTTTGCCCGAATTAAAATCCAATTTTAATTCTGTTATGAAATTTAATTTCATTTAATATATCGAATATATTATTTTATCGATTAATTCCAAATTAATCGCTCTCTCTCTTTTAATTGAATTTTATCCCAGATAAATTCTGCCGTAATTAATCCTAGATTAATTCTCTCTCTTCTAATTAATCCCAGATTAATTATGTCCGAGTCATACAACATCGGTGAATCTTCGGGAAGCGACCCATGAGATCCCTGGATATGTTGGCAGTAAATCCGGTCATCGGAATATCCGAATACGTGCGTACCTAGTACCACGTTCTTACCGATTTACAAGACATGGTTGGCTTCTAGCAAAGCACCGTGCCTACCCAATTCTCCAGAAATATTCATTTAAGGAATATGTAATCTATGTCACACGTAGTATACATAGTATTGTGTATTGCGATCCAGTATCAGATGTCACATGCTAGGCCTGTGGCTGGAATTGTGTCTGCCCCGTACGAATCATATATCGAATATCTGGTAACTAGTCTCTATAATCAGATAATCATGACCTAGTCATATTATCCCCGATGATAGCAGTACTAGAGTACTAGTTCCGTAACCTCATGATCATCATCTCCATATGACTGGAGTGACACGTCCATCTTGACATCACTCCCAATACACTACGATTCTCAGTATACCTAGAAGAGGCGTACACAGAACCTGTTAAAGCCCCAGACGACCAAAACCAAAGTATAATGATTGTCGCAAGTATTAGCGATGCAAGTCTTAGGTTAAGACTAAATACATCTACCCTGATTCGGACTTCCATAGACACATAGTCATACTACCAATGGAATTCTGAGGGGTTTATCCAGAGCGAAGCTGTTTCCGTACCATCGGTAAACACAACCTCCTATTACACTTGCATGAGTTTCCAATACCCAAATATATGAGAACAATGACGTTATGCTCCCATAACACGCACAAGTGCAATACTAGTGTATTCCGTATTATCGATGTCCAGTCTCGATGATACTACAACTATGGATATTTAATGATTAAACCTTAGTGGATTAATATTGTCTCATATCTTATTAATCTGGTACTAATCATATGGACTTTTATCATTTATGTATCTTGGAAATCCATTACAAATGATAAAAGAGCAATTTCCTTTGTCACATAGTTAATTTGTACAACAACAGAATGTTCTGTACAAATAGTGATGCTATGGGTCATAATTGTCCAACAATCTCCCACTTGGCCTATAGCCAATCACTCAAGTGTCCTACACCTGAACTATGTACGGGTCGCTCAAACTTATGCTGAGAAAATGCTTTCATCAGCGGATTTGAAATGTTATCATCTGATGCGTTTTATTCGATCATCGCATCGCCACGATGTATGATATGACGAATCAGATGAAATAGTCGAAGTACATACTTGGATCATTGATGAGACCATTAATTCTTTAGCATGTGCTTTAGCCTAGCTCAGCTGCTAACAGAACTATTCCTAATCCAATTAGGATTATATAGATCCAAAGTGCTTCGATTGCTGCCTTAGCTGCATCAATATTCCGCTTTTGTTGTTTATTCGGCAACAGTATCTTGCTGGAAGATTTCCAACTCACTGTTCCGTTATTCAAACTATATAGTACCCTTATTGCAACTTACAGTCGTCTTTGTCGGTTGGAAACTTGCAGCGGTGAACCCAGTCTTTTCAAGTTCTCATTCTCCATAAATTAAGAACCCATCCTTAGTTCGTCTACGATACTTAAGAATGTTCTTAACATCAATCCAGTGACCATCACCTGGATTGGCCTGATTGTGACTCTATATGCTCAAAGCATATGAGACACCAGGTCGCGTATATTTCTTTCAATGTACGAGTTCTCGGAGAGTGCCAACAACTTTTAGATCTATCCTAGTAGATCCTTATTCCTAGAATAAAGGTTGCATCTCCCAAGTAATCTACGGAGAATTTTCATGAAAGTCAAGCTTCACCGATTGTATTATTGGAATGTCATTTCCAAGAAATGATATGTCATCATTATATAGGACAATCATTGTCAGTGCGCTCCCACTAACCTTCTTACATACACAAGAATCATGTTTGTTTTGAATGAAATCATATACCATTATGATCTTATCAAAACGTTGGTTCCAAGAACATAATGCTTGCTTCAATCCATAAATGGATCGATTTAACTCGCAAACCTTGTTTGCTTGTTTTGGTATGATAAAACCATTAGGATGTTTATAACATCGTCCAAAAGGTTTCCGTTGAAGGAAAGCGGTTTTGATGTTCAGCTGCCATATTTCATAAATGAAACATGCAGCATTAGCAAGCATTATCCAAATGGATTTAATCATGGCAACGGATAAAAGTTTTCTTCGTAATCGACATTATGTTGATGACGATACCTTTTCTGTATAAGCCTAGCTGTGTACATTTATATGTTGCCATCCTGTATGTCTTCAGTTGCATTTCCCCCAAACTGCACTGACTGCTGAATCATCTGAATGCATGTTTTTGATGTCACCCGCATTTGCTGGTAAGGGAGAAAGTACAATACAAGAAATGAGTCTGTCAACCACCGGAATGGTTCTGTCTCGAATGGGAATTGGTGGTGCAACGTTCAAAGGTTCAGGTTCCATGTTGACTAAAGCTTCTTGGCCTTCTCGTCTTTCCCTTCCAACTGTCTGATGGTTCTTTCAATTTCCGGGTCAAGCGGTCGGAGTTCAAAGCTTCTGGTTCGTCTCATGTAGTTTCTGAGAACCTGAAACAGAAGAAAACAACAACAGTAAGTAAAAAGAAATTAAATACAAGTAACGTATCTAACCTTAAAACTAATAGTGAAAGATAAATAAGTCCCCGGCAACGGCGCCAAAAACTTGACCGGCGTAAACACACACGTATAACGCAAGCGCATGTATCGTTCAAGTAGTATAAAAATATCGATCCCACGAGGACTTAATATCAAAACTATTAATTTTATGAGGTCAAATGATTACTAGTATCTAACAGGTTGATTGATTGATTTGAAATGATGACGATTCTAAATTTAAAAGCAAGTAAATAAAATTGTCGAAAATAGGTTTTAAGAAAATTTAATATTAAAAACTATCTAGGGTTGTGATTTCTTCCAATATCTTTTTAAAGATGAAGTGGTTATCTTAAAGTTGGGTAATATATTGATTTATTAACCTGGAACACTAAATTATGTGTAAGCCTCTGTCGATGGTCAGACACAAATACCCAGTTTAACCCAATTGAACCATATGTCTATGTCAACCAAATTATCTGGATTCATTAAGTTTAAGTTCCAATTATGGCTACCCCCGCCCGACAGGTATATTCCTATCCTGTAAGGAAATCTATTAAAGGGTTATCTATCCTCAAGGAAGATCGTGGGCTATTGAGTCTAAGGCTGAAACCTAAAATCCCTATGTCTAGTTCATTTTAGATTTACCAGATCAATTTTATTAATGGCCAGTTAATGAAAAAGCATTAAGATTAAGACTCAATAAATAAATCTTTATATTACCCAAGCTATAATCTAACCCCTTATAAAACGGTGATATTAAAAGTCATCACAACCCCAGATAACTAATTTAGTTACAACACATAACTAGGGCTAGTAAAAACTTGAAAATAAAAGACATAAAGTAAAAATGCGGTAAAGTAAATACTGAAAAGTAAATTACAATAAAATAAAATGCTAAGGTAAAAGGAATTACTTTTACTACTACTAATTTAGATATCTCCATAAAATAAATATAAACTTGTGAATATTTTCCAACCAGCCATATAGGCGGTAACCTGATTAAGTCAAATTAAGTCCAACCAGCCATAAAGGCGGAACCAAAATTTAATTACCAACCGACCAATCTGGCGGTATCCTTATTAGTCAGGTTTAAACCAGATTAAAATGAATTACCAACCGACCAATCTGGCGGTATCCTTTTTAAGTCAATATTTTAAATAGTGAATATATTATTTTTAAGGGAGATTAATCTAAATAGTAACAGTAAAAGAATTACCTTTCACCCTAGCTGGGAGAAGTTACCTCCTCATGGTAAATAGTAAAAACTGTAAAAAGTAAAAAAACAAGTAAATTACTATTATTACAAAACGTAATTAAAATTAATTACAAAACTAAAAAAAACTAAAAATTAAAAGAAAGTAGAGAGATAAACTCTCTCTTTAGATAGAATATAAGAGAGAGAGTGGTACAATGAATTCTGAAATCTCGAGCTCAATTTATAGGCCTCGGTAGGCTTCCAGCGTCGCGACGCCAGGGCCTTCAGCGTCGCTACGCCAGATTTTGTCGACGTGGCACGCTCTGGTTCGCCGGTTTGAAGATTCTGGATAAGCTGATAAAGTGACACGTGGCGAGGTGGTTGGGCTTCAATTATTGTGACACGTGGC
This sequence comes from Zanthoxylum bungeanum, assembly GCA_019454045.1. Classification (NCBI taxonomy): domain Eukaryota; kingdom Viridiplantae; phylum Streptophyta; class Magnoliopsida; order Sapindales; family Rutaceae; genus Zanthoxylum; species Zanthoxylum bungeanum. The sequence continues at coordinate 20,613 of SKCR01030106.1, forward strand.
GGCTTCTGATTGGTCGATGAGATTCTTATCCGCCATGTGTCAGATAAGGATTAGATACTCAATGATTGATGCTGATGTGGCGCTGATGTGGCGGTGATATGGCAGTGATGTGGCGTGGTGATGGCGTGACGTGGAGGTGACGTGAGTGATGTCGTGACGTGGTGACACGTGGGAAGAGACTGTCGGCACCGTATGATTGCGACACGTGGCACTTCCTGATTGGCTGATGATGATGTGGCACGACACGTGGCAATGTTGACTTGTTGACTTCCTGACGTGGCTGATGACATGGAGACACGTAGGATGCCACGTGGCACACGTGGCGATGATGACTGTCGGCACCGTAGGATGCTGACACGTGGCACGGCGCATGTTAGCAGATCGGCTGTGATGGTGACACGTGGCACGGCGCACGTTAGCAAAGTCAAACTTTTCTCAGATTCTGATTTGTGGACCCGGCGCACGTTAGCACTGTTCGGCGCATTTTAGGCGTCGCGACGCTGAAGTCTTGGCGTCGCGACGCGAAAAATTACTGAAATGCCATTTTCGTCCAATTTTCACTGTTTTGGCCCAAATCACCTCCAGAATGTCCTGAAACTTTATTTATCTACAAAATAACACAAAACACATCAAAATATTCACAAAACTCAAGAAACTATACAAAATATTAGGTTAAATGAGTGGGAAATAGTGTGATAGATTTACCACTCATCACACCCCCAAACCTAACATTTTGCTAGTCCTCGAGAACAAAACATAAAATAAAATACAAGAAAATTAAATTAACTAAGCCACTTTCGTAGGGATCACGGTTGCATTTAGCGTATGCAACAAGCCTTTAAACCCCTAGGTGTCCCTAGTGGACGAGTTGTAGTCTCGTGAGGGTTTACAGCAATGATACCCACAAACATTTTACAAAAGTAAAAAGGTAGTGAAACTAATGCACACAAAAGCAAAAAGACAAGCGAAAAAAGAATAAAGATGTTAGTGACTAATCAGGTGAAACTTCTACTCCAAGTTACTAGTTGTTTTGTTTCATTCTAAATTACAGAATAAGTAAATTCTCCGATTATTTTTACCATTCTTCATATACACATCCAACAAGATATTAATCAACTCATTTTTGCCCACAACAGTCATAAGTGCAGTTGATAAGAGAGTAATATTTTTGTCCTAAAGTTCTATCAGATTTCACACCTTTTGGTAGCAATGGAATAATTTTTCTGATTTTTCTTTGATTTTTTTTTTCTATTTTTTATTTATATACAATATCTTCCATCTATGTAGCGAGTGTTGGGTCGGTGGCTCCCAAACCAGTTGGCTTTAGGGCACCAGGTGTTAAGACACCCCTACGGACTTAATTACTCAGATTTCAGATATATATTTTTTTTTGCAGCATCTTTGATCCATGTAGCGAGCTTTGGGCCAGTGACTCCCAAACCAGTTGGTTTTAGGGCACTAGGTGTTAAAACACCCTTACAGACTTAATAACTCGGATCTCAGATTTTTTTTTTTTTACTCCATTGCTTTTTGAGATGTTTCCTCCAATTAAACTAGAGCACTGAATATTACAAACTTTTCAATTTTAGCTCATGTCCGTATGTTACTATATATGTTGATAATATCTGCAACTGAACATATGAAGATTCCTTTTAGTCCGTTTTATGGAGAATTCACAAATTAAATAATTCAAAATGAAATAAACAAAAATTAACTTGTTTCAAAAATGGTTTGAGATACGTCTCAGGAGTGGAAACTCCTTACTCAGCTATCTCTTACCAATTTCACTTTTTTTAGTCAAAATAAAAACACAAAAACACAAAATATTTTTGTAATTTTTGAAAATTTTTCAATTTTTTTTTTGTATTTTTCGAAAAAATTTGACCTAAAATTAAAAACAACACACAAACTAAAAACAAAGTACTGATCAACTAATTCCCTCCCCCAAACCTAAATGAGACATTGTCCCCAATGTCTTAAACAGTAAAGGAGAGTTAAGAAGGTCGTACCTGGTTAGCTGAAAATCTACAGGAAATTAAAGGTTAAGATCCAGATTAATCCTACGCCTCTTACCACGATCGTCCTCGGACCAATTTATCTTTGAAAGGATAGGGTCAACTTGTGGTTCATAGGCTATGAGTTGGTCTATTAGATCCGGAGCAGTTCTGGCAGTAAAAAGGAGTTCTTTCAAAGGTTTTGACACGAACCCATTTCTCCGAGCATCATCAAGAAACACACAAAGAAAATCATAAAATCCATCAACGTTAAAGTCCAAGCGGTTTCTGGTGTATGTTCAGGTTCGCCCAAGATAGAACTATAAAAATTCCTCCAATGTGCCCAAGCCACCTGGCAAAGTGATAAAAGCATCAGCACGGTTAATCATTTCTACCAGTCGTTCAGACATACCTGGCACGATCAGTTCCTCTCCGTTTGATGATCCAATAAGATTTGCCTCTGCCAAGGGTTTTGGGATGATTCCCAAAACGTGACTGCTTCCTTCCTGTACAGCCTTTGAAACGATCCCCATTAGTCCAAGATTGCCTCCGCCATATATTAAGTGCATATTCCTTGCAGCTAATACTCGACCCAATTCATGTGCTGCTTCTAGGTATTGTGGCTTAGTACCAACACTACTACCGCAGAACACACAGATGTTTTCAACTCGTCTTCTTGAAGTGGCTTCCATTTTTTTTTATGTATTTCTTTCTCAACTCTGGATGCCTTCAAAGTGCAATGACGGGCTGAATTTATAGTACCTGAAAAGGGTGAGTAAAAATAGCACAAGTATCTTCCAGAGGACGATTAGTAGCAAATTAATATCGTGATAGTCAAAAAGGTCTGGATCCTGTCGGAGAAATTAAAATAAAACAACAAAACAAATCACAATTATTAAGAAAAGACAAAGAGATATAATATTTACAAGAAAAGTAACGGCTTGATTGACGTCTATGCGTCAGGGACAAGCTTCCCATCCAATTTTCTTATAATTGGCAAACAAGGGTCTTTTTGAGTCAGATTCCCGAGACTTAACAGTTGTCTTTCCTTTTGGAATTGTGCATATAACATGCGAATGGCTATATGAACATATCCACTGGGATGCGTCTCAAGAGTCGAAGATATGTATCTAAAGACTCCTTACTCAAGCCATCCCTAATGAAGTTAATCTTTCTTCGCGGTTATCAGACACCATTCCTAAAGAACGACAACGAGTATTACAAAATATGCGAGCACATTTATAACAAACACACATTCTTTTGGCTCTTCTCTTTTACATATGTGCTATTTCCTAAGCCAGACAGATGTGAAATAAAAGAGTCAGAAGACTCACCTGCCAATCGGACCCGTGCTTCAATAATCCAACGAATGTCAGTAGGAATACCTTTGATCATCAGTAATCTCATTCGTTCTAAGCGAGCTTTGTAAACTTTCATCAGAGATTTTTGAGGGAGAGAAGGAAATTGCTTGTGAAGATTTGCGAGAGCTTCTTCCATCTTGAAATGACTAAACCTGCAAAAATTAAACACACAAAAATAAATCACACCAAATCACATTATATACAAAAATTGCATGGGTTGCCTCCCTGCTAGCGCTAAGTTTAAAGTCGTCAGCCAGACTTGACTTCTCGAACGTTAAGCTGGATCTGAAAGTGTGACACTTTCTTTTTGTCGCTCAAATGATTCTCCCCAGTAGTGCTTGACACGCTTGTTTTTAACCTTGAAAGTTTTGTTAGCGTCAGGATCATGTATCTCAACGGCTCTTTTTGGTAAAACTTTGGTGATCAAAAATGGACCTGACCACCGTGATTTTGGCTTCCATGGGAAGAATTTCACCCTTGATTTGTTTAACAGTACCTTCTGCCCTGGTTCCAGTTGTATGCGCACTAACTTCTCATCATGTCTTTTCTTGCCCTTTTCTTTGTACAATTTGGCATCCTCAAAAGGCTGATTGTGAAATTCCTCCAATTCGTTGAGCTGGTGGAACTTTTTCTTTTCTGTTGCTTGTAGTGTAAGAATTGGCTTCTTCAGTACAAAAGACGCTTTATCTTTAGGCTCCACAGGCAATTGACATGTTTTAAGTTTGTCAGTAGAACTTTGCATTGCATTGGAGTTCTGAATGGTACTGTGTATCACATCGAGTTTGAAACATTCCTCATTCTTTTCATCATCTGGGAAATTCATGGCCTTGAAAACATTAAATGTTACTTCTTGGTCATGTACCCTCATGGTTAGTTCTTCTTTTCGTACATCAATAATGGTTCGACCGGTAGCCAAGAATGGTCTCCCGAGGATGATTGGCACGTCTGCGTCTTCCTCCATATCAAGGACAATAAAATCTGCTGGGAAAATGAATTTGTCAACCTTGACCAGCACATCCTCAACTACACCTCTCGGAAATACGAGTGTTCTATCAGCAAGTTGTAGTGAGACTGAAGTTGGCATTGTTTCTCCAATCTGTAATTTCCTGAAAATAGAAAAAGGCATCAAGTTAACACTCGCACCTAAATCACACAAAGCCTTACCAAAGTTATGTTCTCCTATGACGCAAGGAACAGTGAAACTGCCAGGATCTTTCAACTTCGGGGGAAGTTTCCTCTGAATGATAGCACTGCATTCTTCTGTTAATGCTACTGTCTCGTTATCTCCCAATCTCCATTTTCGTGAAAGAATATCTTTCATGAATTTGGCATAGGTGGGCATTTGTTCCAATGCTTCTGTAAATGGAATGTTGATATGCAGCTTTTTGAAGATCTTCAGGAACCGAGAAAACTGCTTGTCCAATTTGTTCTTCTGAAGACGTTGATGAAAAGGTGGAGGTGGAGTGATCTGTTCTTTTTCCTTTGCTTCTTTTTCCTCCATTTGTTGCTTTGTTTCTTTTGGAACTTCCTCAGCAGTTGTTTTGGCTCCAACATCTTTGTTGATTTCAGTACCGCTTTTTAACATGATGGCATGACATTGCTCCTTCCCATGTTCCTTGGATTTGGCTCTGTGTTGCTAGGAAGGGTACCTGGCGGTCTGTAACTCTGAGCATTGGCTAGTTGTCCGATTTGATTCTCTAGTGCTTTGATAGAGGCTGAATGGCTTTGATTCAATGCTACTTGATTTGAAACATAGCATCATATCTTACTGCTGTTGAGAGTCGTTTTGCTTCATCTTTTTCAAGTAGGTCAACACTTCTGTTATTCCTGGTTCATTTCTGCTCCTGGCTTTGTTCTGTTGTTGGAATTCAGGTGGTGGATAGTTCTGTTGTTGACCTGAATTGTTGCTCCATGCGAAATTAGGATGATTCCTCCACCCTGGGTTGTAAGTGTTGGAATATGGATTGTTCCCCTGTCTGTTGAAATTGTTGACATAATTCACCGTTTCTTCAAGTTGGTTTAGTTCTGGTGCTCCTCCATATGGTGAACTTGTGGATCCAGTGGTTAGAGTCTCCATGAATTTGCATATCTGATCTAGCTTGGCTTTGACTGCTGTATTGGCTCCACTTTCATAAATTCCTGCAATTCTTTGGATCATGCTCCTTTCTGTTGGCCACAAGGAATTGTTGTTGGCCATTTCTTCAATTAAGTCCCAGGCTTGATCTTCTCCTTTTGCCATCAAAGCTCCTCCAGCAGCAGCATCGATTGTGGTTCTCATTATTCCAGAAAGTCCATTATAGAAGGTTTGGACTTGAAGCCACTTTGCGATCTCATGGTGAGGACATTTCCGGAGTAAATCTTTGACCTTTCCCAAGCTTCGCAAAGGGATTCTGAATCTTGTTGCAAAGGATGTGATGTCATTCCTAACTTTGCAGTTCTGGCTGGTGGAAAGTACTTTGCAAGGAATTTGGTGGCTAAAGTGTTCCAAGTTGTGATAGAACCTGCTGGTAGTGAATGTAGCCAAGCTTTAGCTCTGTCCTTCAGGAGTATGGAAAAACTCGCAGTCTCATTGCTTCTTCAGCTGCTCGGTTGTAATTGAAAGTACCGCAAACTTCCAGGAAGTTGCTGATGTGGGTATTAGGATCTTCAGTTGCATTCCCCCAAACTGAACTGACTGCTGAATCATCTGAATGCATGTTTTGATGTCACCCGCATTTGCTGGTAAGGGAGGAAGTACAATACAAGAAATGAGTCTGTCAACCACCGGAATGGTTCTGTCTCGAATGGGAATTGGTGGTGTGCAACGTTCAAAGGTTCAGGTTCCATGTTGACTAAAGCTTCTTGGCCTTCTCGTCTTTCCCTTCTCAACTGTCTGATGGTTCTTTCAATTTCCGGGTCAAGCGGTCGGAGTTCAAAGCTTCTGGTTCGTCTCATGTAGTTTCTGAGAACCTGAAACACAAGAAAACAACAACAATAAGTAAAAGAAATTAAATACAAGTAACGTATCTAACCTTAAACTAATAGTGAAAGATAAATAAGTCCCCGGCAACGGCGCCAAAAACTTGACCGGCGTAAACACACACGTATAACGCAAGCGCACGTATCGTTCAAGTAGTATAAAAATATCGATCCCACGAGGACTTAATATCAAACTATTAATTTTATGAGGTCAAATGATTACTAGTATCTAACAGGTTGATTGATTGATTTGAAATGATGACGATTCTAAATTTAAAAGCAAGTAAATAAAATTGTTGAAAATAGGTTTAAGAAAATTCAATATTAAAAACTATCTAGGGTTGTGATTTCTTCCAATATCTTTTTAAAGATGAAGTGGTTATCTTAAAGTTGGGTAATATATTGATTTATTAACCTGGAACACTAAATTATGTGTAAGCCTCTGTCGATGGTCAGACACAAATACCCAGTTTAACCCAATTGAACCATATGTCTATGTCAACCAAATTATCTGGATTCATTAAGTTTAAGTTCCAATTATGGCTACCCCCGCCCGACAGGTATATTCCTATCCTGTAAGGAAATCTATTAAAGGGTTATCTATCCTCAAGGAAGATCGTGGGCTATTGAGTCTAAGGCTGAAACCTAAAATCCCTATGTCTAGTTCATTTTAGATTTACCAGATCAATTTTATTAATGGCCAGTTAATGAAAAAACATTAAGATTAAGACTCAATAAATAAATCTTTATATTACCCAAGCTATAATCTAACCCCTTATAAAACGGTGATATTAAAAGTCATCACAACCCCAGATAACTAATTTAGTTACAACACATAACTAGGGCTAGTAAAAACTTGAAAATAAAATACATAAAGTAAAAATGCGGTAAAGTAAATACTGAAAAGTAAATTACAATAAAATAAAATAAAATGCTAAGGTAAAAAGAATTACTTTTACTACTACTAATTTAGATATCTCCCATAAAATAATATATAAACTTGTGATTATTTTACCACCCAGCCATATAGGTGGTAACCTGATTAAGTCAAATTAAGTCCAACCAGCCATAAAGGCGGAACCAAAATTTAATTACCAACCGACCAATCTGGCGGTATCCTTTATTAGTCAGGTTTAAACAGATTAAATTGAATTACCAACCGACCAATCTGGCGGTATCCTTTTTAAGTCAATATTTTAAATAGTGAATATATTATTTTTAAGGGAGATTAATCTAAATAGTAACAGTAAAAAATTACCTTTCACCCTAGCTAGAGAAGTTACCTCCTCATGGTAAATAGTAAAAACTGTAAAAAGTAAAAAAACAAGTAAATTACTATTATTACAAAACGTAATTAAAATTAATTACAAAACTAAAAAAACTAAAAATTAAAAGAAAGTAGAGAGATAAACTCTCTCTTTAGATAGAATATAAGAGAGAGAGTGGTACAATGAATTCTGAAATCTCGAGCTCAATTTATAGGCCTCGGTAGGCTTCCAGCGTCGCGACGCCATGGCCTTCAGCGTCGCTACGCCAGATTTTGTCGACGTGGCATGCTCTGGTTCACCGGTTTGAAGATTCTGGATAAGCTGATAAGGTGACACGTGGCGAGGTGGTTGGGCTTCAATTATTGTGACACGTGGCGGCTTCTGATTGGTCGATGAGATTCTTATCCGCCACGTGTCAGATAAGGATTAGATACTCAATGATTGATGCTGACGTGGCGGTGATGTGGCGACACGTGGGAAAGAGACTGCGGCACTGTAGGATTGCGACACGTGGCACTTCCTGATTGGCTGATGATGTTGTGGCACGACACGTGGCAATGTTGACTTGTTGACTTCCTGACGTGGCTGATGACATGGAGACACGTAGGATGCCACATGGCACACGTGGCGATGATGACTGTCGGCACCGTAGGATGCTGACACGTGGCACGTCGCATGTTAGCAGATCGGATGTGATGGTGACACGTGGCCCGACGCACGTTAGCAAAGTCAAACTTTTCTCAGTTTCTGATTTGTGGACCCGGCGCACGTTAGCACTGTTCGGCGCATTTTAGGTGCGCGATGCTGAAGGTCTTGGCATCGCGACGCGCGAAAAATTTAGTGAATTGCCATTTTCGTCCAATTTTCACTGTTTTGGCCCAAATCACCTCCAGAATGTCCTGAAACTTTATTTATCTACAAAATAACACAAAACACGTCAAAATATTCACAAAACTCAAGAAACTATACAAAATATTAGGTTAAATGAGTGGGAAATAGTGATAGATTTACCACTCATCATCGATACCTTGTATCACTTCTCATACGTAGTCAGTTTGTCTTCCTCAATAAGATTGACATCTACATGAGGTGAGATCAGAAACCCATACCTCCCAGGTTGTTTTCTGACTCTCTTCGACCTATGCGGTTCTTGGTATTCGAAGATTATTGGTATAGTTTCATCCCTGATGAACTGTTTGTGTTCCGTTAAAGAATCGGTGCCTGGAACATTATTACTCTGTTTTTATCGAGTTTTACTTTCCTCCCACTTACCACTGCATATAGGTATTCCTTTTTAGGAAAACCGCATAGAGAGCAACAATGACATTGTTCTCTTGTGAGTTGTATAAGTACTATACTTTGGTTTCCTAGGATAACCTACAAATATGCACTTATCCGATTTGGGTTCTAGTTTGGTATCATCCAAACGTATGCCCAACATTCCCAAATCTTCAGGAATGTGAAACCTAGTTTATTTCCTGTTCATATCTAATATGAAGTATGTCTAACGGATTTTTATGGAACATTATTCAAAATAAGTTTTACACTGATTAATGCGTATCCCTAGAAGGAAAATGGTAGCTCAGAGTGACTCATCATTAACCTTACCATGTCCAACAAAGTTCGGTTTATCTGTTCGGACACACCATCAAATTGAGGTGTCCAGGAGGAGTCCATTGTGAAAGAATACCATACTCTTTCTGGTAATCTTGAAACTCATATGTTTAAGAATTTTACACTATGGTCCAACCGTAATATTTTTAATACTTTTACCGGTCTGTTTTTATACTTCTTGTCGAAACTCTTTGAATTTATCAAAAGTTTCCGATTTATGTTTCATAAGAAACACATAACCATAACGCGATGCCACATCCGTAAAGGTTGCGAAGTATTCATATCCACCTCTAGCCTAGCTAGACATGGGCCCACTTACGTCACTATGAACGAGGGCTAACAGATCGGTGGCACATGCACTTTTACCAAGTAAAAGGTGTTTTAAGCACTTTGCCTAATAAACTATATTCGTAGACATCATTTGAATAGAATCAAATCCGTCCTAGTACCCACTCTTCGAAAGTGTGGATATACGAGTCTTGTTAATGTGTCCCAGACAACAATGCCACAAATAAGTCTCATCTGATTAATTCAGTTTGAGCTATTTGTTTGTCATGCTATATGTATGAGATTAATTTATATATAAATATAAATACTGTTATTCGCATCTAATGTGTTTATCTCAATATCATATTTATAAACAAAAACACTTAGTGTTCTAGAATATAAAGGTATACCCGCAACGAGTTATACTAAATATAGAGATAATGTTTCTAGTCAAACTAGGTACATTATAATAGTTTCCTAATTTAAGTACATGCCCCAAGGGCAGTTTCAAAACTTAGGTTTCTATGGTTAAAACAACGACTCTCGTCTCGTTTCTGACTCGTAGGTAGATCTCAATTGAAGTCAGTTTTCTGCTAATCAGCAGATTCTGCATATCAGTACATATTTATGTACCACATCTAGTATCAAAAAATCCAATTTTGAAACTAATAGTGAACATGTTTATGAAAAACATACTTGAAGCCGGAGCCTTGCCCCGCCTTCACTTCCTTCATTCTGCCTTGTCCATACGGCAATCACGCTTCCAGTGACTCCGTTTACCACAGTTTAGGCAGACATCTTGGGATATGTCATTTGTCTTCCTAGAAGACTGTGACGATTTTGCCTTTGCCCATTTTAGAAGCTCTGGCTCCGCCTCCTAGAGCATAGCCATCAACTCTCCAAGAGTTTTCTCTTGGTTCATAATGAACCTGCCCCAACTTTCGGGTAGAGACTACAAGATCAAATCTTTGGTAGTCTCGGCCACGTAGGTAATGCCCAGCTAACCTAGCTGATCCATGTCAGCAATCATCTGCGACACCTAGTGCTCGACAGATGTACCATCTGACATACGCGAGTGAAAGAGCTTCTTTTGCAATTCGTACTTCTAAGATCTAAGATTAGATCTATGAAGATCTTTAATTTCAACATCATGGTATAAGGATCTAATCCTTAGTTTTGACGACAAAATTAAAGTGTCATTGCATTAAGCATAAAGGATTGAGCACTAAATTTATCATCACCATGAGTCTTCCAAAACTCATGCTCCACTATTTGCTCAATTCCGGGCTCAGGCCCGAGATGTTTCTCTATCAAATAGAATAACTTCTCAGTTTCCAAGAATATACCGAGGTTTTATTCCCAATCTGAAAATTGGAGCCGTTTAAAGACATTTTCTCCCAGGATTATGTTCTAAACGCTAATTTTTCAGTTATCTTGATTCCAATAGTCCAACTATCCAATCAACGATTTCGGGTACAATCAAATATAATGATTACTATAGTCTAACTATATAATCAACTACTATTTAATTGGTTAAATTCAAATACATTGATTACTATAATCCAATTATAGAATCAACTATAAATGAAGTAGTTTGAATACAGTCCAACTGTTAAATTAAAACAACAATTAAATATTAGTCCAACTAATATATTTATAAATTAATGACAAAAAATGAAATGAGCGCGTATTGGCAAGTATCTAAACGAAATTGCAAATTTAATACTTGCCTCCCACTATTTTTCGGCGAGCCTCTAACCCTCTCTTGAGTACTCGGGAAACCTAGTTTCCTAGTGGGCTAGGATCCCGTTAAATAACACACAATCTTGACTTTGGCCAACAAATTGTATGAAACTTAACTAGGTAGGTATCTAAAATCAATTGGATCTCATCCAATTCCTAAATCCAGTAGGTGGACATCCAAGTCCGAAACATATATCTAATATATGCCAATATATCCAATATATTCCCTAACCTTTTTCCTCTGAATCAACTAAGCATTGGCTTTGGCACAACAAGCTTAATGATTCCAGTTAAGCGAGACCCATTGACTTTGGAAAGCTTCGTAATCGATGTCGATGGACAAGAAGTGATCTTGACTTTGGCCAACAAATCACAACTTGGACAAGACATGCGATATGGAACAAAGCCTTCATGATTCAAACACATCCGCGATGGACAAAGGTCTTGACTTTGGCAAAAAAACCAGTGCCAATCTTGGATCTTGAGAGAGAATCACTCAATTGAAGGAAATCGCTTAATATTTGTTGAGGGTTTTGTTGCACAATTATGACCCATAGCGTCACTATTTGTACAGATCATGGTGTTGTTGTACAAATTAACTATGTGACAAATGAGATTGCTCTCTTGTCATTTGTGATTAGATCACCAAGATGTATAAATGATAGGAGGTCCTTATGATTTATTCCTGGATTGAGAATGATATGAGACGGTATCAGTCCACGTAGGATAAATCATTAAATATCCCTAGTCAGAGTATTATCGAGATTGGACATCGATAAATGCGTGAAAGACTAGTGTTACACTTGTGCACGTTGTGAGGGCACAATGGCATAGTTCTCATATATTTGGGTATAGGATACTCATGCAAGTGTAATAGGAGGTTGTGTTTTACCGATGGTACGGGAAACAGCTTCACTCTGGATAGACCCCTTCAGAATTCCATTGGTAGTATAACTATGTGTCTATGGAAGTCCGAATTCAGGGTATGTGTATTTGGTCTTAACCTGAGACTTGCACCGCTAATACTTGCGACAATCAATATGCTTTGGTTTTGGTCGTCCAGGGCTTTAATCGGTTCTGTGTACGCCTCTTCTGGGTATATTGAGAATCGTAGTGTATTGGGTGTGATGTTGAGATGGAAGTATCACTTCAGTTATAGTGTAGATGATGATCACGTAGGATACGGAACTTGTTCTCTTATATGCTGCAGTTATCGGGATATTATGACTTGGTCATGTATATCTGATCATAGAGACTAGTTACCAGACATCCGATATGTGCTTCGTACGGGGCAGACACAATTCCAGCCCCAGGCCTAGCACGTGACCATCCGATACTGGATCGACATACACAATACTATGTATACTACGCCTGATATAGATCGCTTATTCCTGTAAGAATGTTTCTGGAGAATTGGGTAGGCATGGCGCTTTGCTAGAAGCCAACCTTGTCTTGTAAATCAGTATAAATGCAGTACTAGGTACTTAAGTGTTCGGATAGTCCGACGACCGCATTTACTGCCAACATATCTGGGGATCTCATGGGTCGCTTCTCGAAGATTCACCGATGATGTATGACTCACACTTTATTAATCTGGGATTGATTTGATGAGAGAGAAAATTAATCTGGGATTAATTGCGGAGATATTTTATCTGGGATAAAATATCATTAAAAGAGAGAAAACGATTAATTTGGAATTAATCGGTTAAAATAATATATTTGATATATTATACGAAATTAGATTTCGACGCGGAATTAAAATTAGATTTTAATTCAGACGAACGAGTTAATTTAGAATTAATTCGTTAGCGACGTGAATAATGATTTCGCTAGGCATAATCTTTTAATTGCGTCGCAACGGAAAATTCATTAATTTGGAATTAGCAAACCCGGGCCATTGATTGTTTGCGAGCGCATTCGCATTTCGAATTCGAGTGCGGCACGCAAGTCAAATCAAACGTCAAATCGCTAGTCGCATCTAGCGTCACATCGCACGTCATTAAAGTGATAGATGTCTTTCACTTTGAGTGATTGACACCAATCACTATTCATGAATGATGTGATGTGATGGAGGTGGTTGGAAAGTTAAAAGGCTTGTACCTTTGACTTTTAGTAAATTGAAAAAATGGTATATGTTAATTGATTTTGGAAATTAATAAAACAATTACACATTTTCCCTCTCTCTCTCTTGCAACCTTTACGGTTTGGAGCCAAAAACTCCCTCTCTCTCGCACGGCATTTCCTCTTCTGTTTTTCTGGTTTGACCGACACACATGGAGAAGATAAGGAAATTTGTGGCAAGTTTCTTGAGTGCTAGCACACATAGAGTTATCCTAAGGTGATATGGCAGTAATTTCGTGAGTTTGGAATCCATTTTGGAAGCTTGGAGCTTGAAGATTTCAATGGAGGACCATGGCCGAATTTGAGGACAACAATAATGCCCACTGCCGAGACTTTGAGGAGCATCAAAGGGCATAAAAAGTTTCGTTGTTCTTCGCATCGCAAAGACGTTCAATGTGAGTATGTTTCCGTCATATTTCATTGTTGTATTCACTTTTTTCATTGCTTGATAATGATCCTTGGGACTTAATAGAAACCCAACAGGTTTTTCGCGTAATTGGCATCCAATTAATTATCTTTGATTAGGTCTAATCATACACCCTTAAACATGCATTCTAAAAGCATAATAAGGCGGGATAAATAAATTAATAATGATATGCGGATGGATATATAAAACAATTTGTTCCTAGAACAAATCTCTCCATTTCCTCTCTCCCGCTAGCACAAATCTTACTTCTATCCAATTACATAACACTTTTAAAGAAACATCATTTACATTGAGGGGAATAGGTGAGAAGAGAAATACAAAGAGTCAAGAGGTAATAGGCTGGACACGCAGGTCCAATTTAATAAATTATAAATTTATTACAACTATTTCCAAAATTACCCTCACCCATCTAATATCCATCCGATATACATTATTCATACATCACATCCATGTATTCACACAAAGCATGTTATCAATCAATGTAATCCAATTAATTAATCTTTGATTAATGACCATCCAATGTTCAAACAACGATTTGATTTGCGTGACTCCAACTCGTTTAAGAATAAGTACTCAAAGTACGAATTCTTGAATTATATCAAACTACAATATTAAATCCAATTTAATTTGTTTTTAATACTAATTCATATTTAATTCCAAATTAAATAATTACACTTTATTAATGAGCCTTTGCGACTTAGATTCTAAATCCAATCTTAACGGGTCTCAAAGCCCAATTAGTATCAAATACTATTCAATTAAAGTCCAATGGGCTTTCAATTAATTTATTAAGGCATGAACTTTGGCAACCAAAGCCCAATAAGGAATCACCATGTGCCAAAAATCAATTTAGGCCCATTAGACCCAATTAAATTATAAAAGGCCCAATAATCATATTTGGACTTTATGGAAATGGTTTTAGGCCCAATTGGATCCAACCAATTATCCTAAACCAAACTTGGCCCAACCAAGCCCATTAAGCCCAAATACAATATTATTAGCCCAATTCCAAATTAAGCCCAATTAATTAAATTCTAATATTCCAAATATCACAATCTAATTAATTAAAGTGTATAGCCATAATTAATTAGTTAAATTAATATTTCCAAAACACCAATTACACTAATTAATCATGCTTTATTATTATAAATTCATGTCCAACATAATTGAAGCAAAATCAATCCCAACATGCTCTATTTGGTCACGGCAATATGGATATTTTTCATTAATTTTGATTTCAATCCAATTAAATCACAAATCAATATATCCAAGCATTTCAAACACATCCAATGGTTTAAAAACAAAAATCACCATGACCTAGGGTAATCTTGAATTCGGCCAAGCCAACAATATTGGGGAAAATTAATCCAATTAATTTCTCATCAAATTGATTATGCATAACTCTAACTTATCATATATAAACATATTCAAACAAACAATTTGATCAAAAAATGCTCAAATCAAAAATACCCAAAACAAGATTAAGAACCCTAAATTCAATTTCATGCTCAATTATGGCTCTGATACCATTGTAGGGTTTTCTAGGTCAAACCAAGGTCAAATTAAGCAAGAAATCATGTGAATACGCAAAGTAAAGTAGCGGAAATACTCACTTTGATCGGCTAAAATGGTGTAGGAGATAACAAAATTCCAAGCCTTTGTGTTGTGCTCCAAGCTCTCATTTGATGTATGTTGAGCTTCCAAGCTTTGTGAATGAGATTCCAAACTCATGGGAAAGGTTTCCCTAACACCTTTGAATGACTCATTTGAGTGCTAGCTCTTGAAAAATTTGCAACAAATCTTCCAATGTCCCTTGGTGAGTTTCGGCCAAGCCTTAGTCCAAGAGATGGAGAATGGCGTGAAAGGAGAAGAGAGGAAGAATGTGAAAAAAATGAGTTGACTTGTGTTTGAATTTCAAAAATCAAAAGACTAATACCAAATCTTCCAAAGTTGGTAAAAGTCACTCAAGCCTTTCACACTTGTGTGTTTTACACACAATCAACCACCCACCAAATCCCATCAACTAAAAGTTGATTAAAGTGACTAGGTGATGTGACTTGTGTGGGCCCCACTTGATTCAAAATCCGAGTGGGCCCGCAAACACTTTCCGGGCTCGGGTTCGTTAATTCTGAATTAACTAATTTTCTGTTTTGACGTAATTAAATCAAATTTAATTAAATAATTATGCATAGCAAAATTACTATTCACGTCGCTCGCGAATTAATTCTAAACTAATTCGTTCGCCCGAATTAAAATCCAATTTTAATTCCGTTATGAAATCTAATTTCATTTAATATATCAAATATATTATTTTATCAATTAATTCCAAATTAATCGCTCTCTCTTTTAATTGAATTTTATCCCAGATAAATTTCGCCTTAATTAATCCTAGATTAATTCTCTCTCTCTTCTAATTAATCTCATATTAATTATGTCCGAGTTATACGTCATCGGTGAATCTTCGGGAAGCGACCCATGAGATCTATGGATATGTTGGCAGTAAATCCTGTCATCGGTATATCCGAATACGTGCGTACCTAGTACCACGTTCTTACCGATTTATAAGACATGGTTGGCTTCTAGCAAAGCACCGTGCCTACCCAATTCTCCAGAAATATTCTTTTAAGGAATATGTAATATATGTCAGGCGTAGTATACGTAGTATTGCGTATTGTGATCCAGTATCGGATGTCACAGGCTAGGCCTAGGGCTGGACTTGTGTTTACCCTGTACGAAGCATATATCGGATCTCTGGTAACTAGTCTCTATAATCGGATAATCATGACTTAGTCATATTATCCCGATGACTGCAGTACTAAAGAGTACTAGTTCCGTATCCTGCGTGATCATCATCTCCATATGACTGGAGTGATACTTCCATCTTGACATCACACTCAATACACTACGATTCTCAGTATACCCATAAGAGGCGTACACAGAACCTGTTAAAGCCCTGGACGATCAAAACCAAAGTATACTGATTGTCGTAAGTATTAGCGATGCAAGTCTCAGGTTAAGACCAAATACACCTACCTTGATTCGGACTTCCATAGACACATAGTCATACTACCAATGGAATTCCGAGGGGTCTATCCAGAGCGAAGCTGTTTCCGTACCATCGGTAAACACAACCTCCTATTACACTTGCATGAGTATCCAATACGCAAATATATGAGAACTATACCGTTATGCTCCCATAACACGCACAAGTGCAATACTAGTCTATTCCGCATTATCGATGTCCAGTCTCGATAATACTACGACTATGGATATTTAATGATTAAACCTTAGTGGATTAATATTGTCTCATATCTTATTAATCTGGTACTAATCATACGGACTTTTATCATTTATGTATCTTGGTAATCCAATTACAAATGATAAAAGAGCAATTTCCTTTGTCACATAGTTAATTTGTACAACAACACAATGATCTGTATAAATAGTGATGCTATGGGTCATAATTATCCAACACATCTTACCCCGAATACACGATTCACAAGTTGGATAGGGTTCAATGGTGATATCTGGTATCAAACCATTCCTAACCAATTGGGTAAGGCGTTTGACGCCTATATGACCTAGCCGCATATGCCAAAATTCAGTATTATTAACGATAGGTAAACTACGTTTATTAACTCCAGTATTTAAAATATCTTTAGAAGTTTGCAATGTATAATGACCATGCTGGTTTGGACAACAAATGATCTGAATATTACGTTTATCATATAAATACAAAGAACAATTCTTAATATTTATACGATAACCTTATGTATCCAATACAAAAAAAGATATAATATTTGCTACACATACTGGTACAAAATAGCAGTCATATAACAAAAGTGTCCCATTCGGTAAAGGGATCTCGCATACTCCCACTGCAACTGCATCTAAAGAGTCTCCACTCCCGAATCGCAACTGCATCTCTCCAGGCTTCAGTTTCCTACTTTCCTTCCGCACCTGCAACGAATTACAAATGTGAACAGGACAAGAAGAATCTAAAATCCAACTGGATGTAACGGCTTCACAAGCCAAAGATATATCAATAATTGGAAAACTAAATGTACCTGATGTAGATGCTTTCTCCCTCCACAGTTGGGCAATGTAGTCAGGAAAGTTCCTTTTCCAGTGCCCGACAGTGATGGCATTTGTCGTCAGAAGCCATCTTGGGCTTTACTATCTTTGCCTGTGGTTGAGGACTGGAACCCTTCTTCTTCTTCCATTTCTTCTTCTTTCCCTTTGACCAAGTCTGGGAAGAAGCAGAAAGTGAAGTAGGTCTCGGAGGGCGAGTCGGTACTCCCTTCCTGAGGTCCTCTTCTGCCGTGCGGAGTATCTTATGCAGCTCATGGTAGGTACAAATAATCTCATTCATGTTGAAGTACATCACGTATGAAGGTGGGAGTGAACCAAAAATGACACTCCTACCGAGAATGTCATTCAGAGGGAGATTATGTTGCCTCAGTTGATCGATCAAATCGATCAAGTGAAGAACATGCGAGCTCACAGCTTGCCCCTCGTCCAGTCGCGCTTGGAATAGTTCCATCGTAACTTTATGAACAAAAACTTGTTCTTGGTTCTCAAATGATTCTCGTAATCGCGACATCATACTATACGCATCTGACATGCCATAGTATTATTTCTTGAGTCCCGGAGACAGTGAATTTAGGATGTATGATTTAACTTTTAAATCATCATCCTTCCAAGCTTGGAAAACTTGGAGTTCCTCTGGTGTAGCATCCTCTGCCACAGCAAGGGGCATCAGACCCTCAAGAACATATCCCAACTTCTCGGAATCGAGGACAATATTCAAATCCAAGTCCCAATCAGCGAAGTTCTCAGAGCCTTTGAGTTTGTTCGCATCCAACATACGCGCAAACTGATTAGTAAATGGTGCCGCCATCGCAAATCTATCATATAGATTACGAAAAACGGTTAGCAAATTATAAAGCAGTTTCATATAATATCATAAGCATTAACTAGATCATGGATTTTTAATCTAAAAATGCCTCTCCCACTAAATCATGCAATACTGTAATCCCCAAACAGAATACAAAGATTTAATAATTAAATTAAATACAAATAGTGAAAGGTGGATCCCATGAATATATTTCAGCTCATAGCAGAGGCACAGTCTCGCCTACGTATATTCATCAGGTAGACAACTCATTGTCAATCACTCAATAATGACTCCTGGATTTCCGGTCATGGTCGTTTCTCGTTGTGACAGCTTGGGCACGTTCACAAGGAGACGTACCAAGGTTAAACTTGTCAATGATAAACTCAAGCTACTTGCGTGACCCTGACAGCTTGGGCACGTTCAGGATTGCGCTTTCGCTTGAATTTATCTAGTATCTAATATACATCTGGTATAAATAAATCTCTATCAGCTACACCCTCACAGCAGAGGCACGGTCTTGGATGTAGTCACGGAAAAATATTCATAAACCGTATTGACAAGACGGACCATGTAATATGGAAAATAAATAATTAACTTTAAACCCTATTAATTAGGGATTTTCCGCAAAAGATTCTTTTTAATTTATTTAATCAAATTAAACAATACATGCATGTAACAAGTAAAGAATAAATTAAATAATGAATTTAAAATGCATAATCATATTAGGGTGGCCAGAATCAGACTCGCTCTGATACCATTTTAAGGGGTTTTATTGCGGAATAGTGGAAAATTAAAATTTTCCGATTTCAAATTTTTTCTTTGATCAATTAAATAAAATTATTTATTTAATTATCCAATTATCAAATTCTGAAAAATAATACAAGAGATCAAATTTTTTGGTAATTACCGAATTGCCCCATTACTTTGCAAATTGATCATTTTAGTCCAAAAATTGTCAAATACAATTTTGGATGATTCTAAATCATTTCTAAAATATTTTTCAACATATCCAATACATCAAAATCATATTTTCAACAAATCCCCAAACTTTTCTGAAATTGCCGAGAACACCCCATATTTTCGGTTTATTATAATTTGGCCTTTTGTGTTCTAAACATGCCAAGATCAAATCCAATCAACCCAAAAATTTACATGCATCATATTCATACCATAATACATCACATGTATGAAAAGCCCAAAATTGGAGTGGGTTAAGAACCCTAATTTTTCAATTTCATCAAATTGACCAATTTTACCAAATTTTAAAAATCCAACACTTTAGTCCATCAATACTTCACCAAACAAGCCTCACCACTTTGAAATAACTCTAGAAAAATTCTAGGTCACCAAGGAGTGGATTAACAATTCTAGAATGACAACTTGATTTTCCAAAAATCAAAAGTAAGCTTTTTAAACCATTTAAAGCTTACTTACATGCATCAATCTTTCATACAAGTTCTCAACCAAATAAACACAAACTATAAGGGTAGAAAGAACATCAAAGCAACAAAAAATGATGCTAAGCTTGTAAGAAACAATTTTCATGTTGAAGGTTTTGAAGAAATACTTACAAAAATCAAGTTTTTCCAAGTCTTTTTCCTTTTCCTTCAACCTTTGCTCTCTACTTCTTTTGTGTTTTGTTTTAGTGTATATGGAACTTATGAAACCCTAAAATGAAACAAAACAATATATACCAACCCTAAAGGCACTTGGCCGAATTTGGTAGCTAGAAAAATATCAAGATATTTTCATTTGTTTCATTTAATAACAACATGTCAACTTGATAAAATGATCATTACAATTTAATGAATAATTCAACCAAGTCAACAATTGCAACTAAGTCATTAAAATAAATATCATAACTTAGGATATTTATATTTTTAATTAATTTAATTATTTAAAAATTAAATAATTAAATAATTATTTAAATACAAATATATTAAATATATATGTATTATATTTACATTAACTATCAAATACATATATATTTATGATATTAGTCAAATATCTCAATTTGACAATTAATTAATGTGTGTTTAATAAAATCTATCATTAAATGCAAATACACAAAAATTAAGAAATGACTATTGGGTCCCTCACATGTACTTTTGTGTTTAATCTTTAAACTACTTATAAATAATCTGTATTATTTATAAATGTTGCCCTGGTGCTCTACGAGTATATTTCATTAATGAGACTCTAGATTCAGGCATATCCGTCACGAAATCCAATTTCGTGTCCATAATTTACCCACCCGTAAATTATGACGACCACAGATAAACTCGCTGAATCATACAGGTCGAGGTCATGTCATATGTATAATTCCTCCGTCACAGGTATCCGGATATATCCCAGAGATATAGATGTAAACGTCAAATCTCTATAGGGATTATCCCGTCGACGTCTTATTAGCAATCTCAAAAAGAACATTTAGAACTGACTTCTAAAATGTACTATGGGCCCATGGTTTTTATCTGATTGCTAATCATATATGGACTACCTATGCTCTTTACACATAACTGATGGATCATATTTCGACACACACAGGACACCCTGAGGATCTATCCACACCCAACGAACAGGCGGAGGTCTGATCTAAATAAATCGGTGACGTGACTGCCATCTAAGTGTGGAAGATGTCTCATATGCCCACAGTGGTATCTCAAGTCTAAGAATCACAAATGCTACTCAACCCGTGAAGATTCTTTTTGACGTTGGTGTAACATCCATTAAGAATCTTCGGTGAATCATTCAGTGTTTATCCGCTATAAACACCTACACATCTATACGAGTCTCCAAGACTCATGGTTCATTGAGAGGCCATTGGAATAATATATTCCAGTATACGACATGTACCGGTCCCGACAGGTTTACTTTACTGACCAAGTAGTGTAAACCTTGACCAGGAACTATCTAAGAATGAAAACGTCATGATATAACTCATTTTCAGCTGCGACACTTTTGCAACAGTATCATGACTAATCATCCTAAGGTCTATTGCATCTTTACCATATTAAAAGATATATTATATTATAGAAACTGCTTATTTTATTCATAAAAAAACGTTTTACATAAGTATTTTCAAGGAAATACAAACGGGAATTGGCGCTCTGAGCACCAACCCCAACACTTTTAGCCAGCCGAAATCGGAATTCTAGAACGGACTAGATCTTTCATCCATTATGAGATGGTTAGGAAAATTTTCTCAAACTTTGACGTTATTGATATCTCTTATTCATCTGATTCTTCAGCGAATTCCTTTGGGGTTGATGAACCTAATCATCCAGAGTTTGTTTCCCAACATTCTCCATTTATAAGTGATCCTCAGCCTACCCGACTGACTCCTCAACGCCACCTCCTCCTCCTAGCCCTCCAACCTTTGTTACCCTTGAGGTGGTGACTCCATCATCCTCTCCACGAGCCGATCGGGCGCCCTCTCCAGCATCCACGACTCCTGCGCTCTCGATGGCCGATGAGCCGTCTTCGTCCACGCCTGCTCCTGAGGCTGTAAGTTCTTGTCCTTCATTTTTTTACACGCATCTTGTTAGGATTCTCATATATTATCTCATTATACAGGACCCTAATGTTGGAAATGGTGATCGAGCACCATTCACTTTTTGTATGAATATTTGATATTTATGCTATATAATATTTATTTTATCATTGTTTTTTTATCTATTAATATGGTAAAACTCTTACTTTATTTATATAATGTAAATCTAATTGTTAGATTACTCTAAGAGTTAGAGATTTCGAGTTACACTCGGAACCTTATATGAATTTA
>SKCR01030107.1:0-43098 GCA_019454045.1 Zanthoxylum bungeanum
CCATCGTCTTACCACGCGAGCTGTTTTTCGTTGACTCCCCACAGACGGCGCCAACTGTTGACGGCTGATTTTGGTCTCAGGGGCAATAAGGGTTTTTTTTTACTCCCGAGACAATCTTCCTCCAACTGTGAATTTGTTTTGTTTATGGGAAACCAAAAGCAAATTTGGCAAAAGATAAGTAAATTCACCAATCAACAAAGAGATTTAACGTGGTTCGGCGGATCAGATCCAACCTACATCCACGGGCACAGAACGGACGATGTTTTATTACCGAAATATGTTTCTCTGATCTGTTTTGTGTTTACAAGTCTAATTCTCTCTTGTTCTCTTCTTAACTCCCTCTTACAAGCACGCTTTCCCCTCCTATTTATAATAGCAAAGAAACAGTTTTCCTTTTCCCATAAGAATTCTTAGTCGAAACTACCTTCACTTCCTTTATCCTATTAGGACACTGACTTATCAATTTTCCCCATGAAAGTATGATAACTTATCTTCTTATCCGTAAAAATAGGATGTCTTATCTTCTGGAGCATATCTCGCCATATTTTCGGTCTTCATGAGGTCAGTCACAATGGTCTTTTGAACTGAGAATGCTGCTATCGATCTGATAATGCCCGACCATCCGGTCTGGAGTGGTCGGTTACCGATCATAAAGTGCTCGGCCCCTTACTGTTGGCTTTTAGTGGTCGGGTCGGCATTAATAATCTTGACCAAGAAGGGAATTACCTTTTTACCCCTGCCGTACTGCTTAAATATAATATGGCCTGAAAATACCGCCAACAATGTGGATTCATACTAAATTCAATTTTATATTATCCTGTCTCGGTAAAGCTATCAGGCAAGGATGATAATTAGGGGTCCCGTCCGGATCGAGTCACATCCTGTCACATCCCGATTATTATTCGTGACGAATAAATCGTCCAGAATCTCAACCAGTATTTTTAATTGGGGTGAAAAATCATCTCGAATCTTGGACTAAATAGTGTTGGATTCCGAATCCGATCGGGATTCAAGACTTTTAAGGCTAAAATTTGAGATTCGGGATAAAATTTGAGAAATCACTCTCTCTTCAATTTTGGACATCTCATCGGAGCGGACTCCAATACAAAATGTACGGGAGCCAATGTATCACTTGGGCGGTTGGATTTTCATCCAACTACTCAATAATAAAAAAAATTGGAAAAAGAAAAATAATTTCTCTTCAAACCTAAATTATTAATTTATTAGATCAAAATCTAACGATTCAGATGGTATCGAGCGGGGCAGCGCGGTCATGCCCCAATACCCACGCTTTACTTTTTTAAGAACTTTTTCCAAGATGCCTTGTTCGCTAATCCAACCGTCCAGATCGTATCGGAGCGGGGCATCACGGGTCATGCCCCATTACCCACGCTTTACTTTTTTTTTAAAAAAAAAAAAAACTTTAATCACCTTCCACGATGCTTCGTCGGCGCCTCCCCTCCACGCGTATTTAATAAGCATCAACCAAAAACCCTAACACCATATGAGAGACAAGAGTTGAGGAAAGGGCTGCGGCCTGTAAGAAATTTTCGGCCATAGGAGGATTGGCAAAAAAATATTGAAAAAAAAAAAATCAAAATGATTAAATCTTTTGCCAACTCCTCCCATGCCGATGATTTCTTATGGTTTCAATTCTTTCCAATACAACTCTAAATGCGTATACAGCTCTTTAGTTTCTAAATCTCTTTCCCTTACTGTTTCCATCTTCATATTTATTCAATCATTCTTTGTAACTGTGTTTTTATCCAATCTGTATGTTGTGTTTGTTAGTACTTTTAATTTTTTGATTTTATCATCCTGTTTGATTTTCTGGTTTGCCATGTGATTCAATTTTTTGTTGGTTTAGTAAAACAAATAGTGGATCTCCAAGTCCTGTGGCGGCAAATTTAAGATGAGTTCGAGTTCATGATTCAAAAGGAAATTAAAAAAGAAAACACTGGATCCTCAAAAATAACCAAGAAGTGTTTGTATTGAGATAATAAGTTAAAACTTGAGGAAAAAGATAAATCAATATGATCTTTTGAGTTCGAATATAGGGGTGTGTTTTTTGTAAGAGTCTAACATAGTTAAAAGTTTTATCGGTTCCGCATAAACTCGGATTGGATAATTTGACGGCGGATTTCAACGTTTTAAAAAAAAAATGTCTTTATAATTGTGGAAATATTTTGATTAGTGAATTTATTTCAGTACTTTGAAATAAATAAACATCATATAGTATATTTGAAAGATGAAAACCTGGTTGAGGCGCCTAATTTTAGATGAACGAGCATATATTATTATGGGATGGATTGTATTATGGACTATTTACTAACTGTATATTAATTAAACTTTTATTGCCTTATGTGGTTTTTTTTAAAGTCATTTTTTCTTCCTGACTGTTGGCAAGAAATATTTGGTTCATAATTCTTAAGGAATATATGAAGCTGAAGAGAAATTGCAAGGAGATTATGACTAGTGATTTATGCTTGCTCATAAGAAAACTTTTAGAAGGAACAAATCTTAGTACATTACTTAGACATTGGCACATGAAAAGTGGACTAAAAGTCAACAGAAAAATATTTACATTCTACTATACACTAGTAATGTACAATACAAAAGCTTTTGCTATTGTCTTCTGGTTCTGGGAGAGGACTGTTGTGATCTGGATTCAGGACTGATTCTTGATTGATTAAATTTGAGGAAGAGGTGGCAGGATATGCTTGAATCTGCTCCGTTGATCCATAATATCTGAAACTGATGTCTGTGTGGATTCATTTTCAATGGGTTTTGGATGTTTTCTGAAATTTCTTAGGATAAAGTGGTTGAGGTGGAATGAGGAAACTGGACTGGGAAAACTGATACCCTTTTATGGATTGGTGTGGTGTTTAAACATACTAGAATTGAGAAGACCCACCACTGTGTCTTGGGGGAAAGCGAGTCTCGGATTCCTGATCAGGCAGCTCGATCCTCTGAGGAGATTCATATTCTTGCGTCTGTAGAGGAATCTCATTTCCGAGTATCCACTCCTCAGGGAATTGGACAAAACACCATCTAATCTCCTTGGAAACCATTCTATTTCTGGATCTGTTGATTGTTTGATTAAAAATGGTATAACCTTTGGGACTAGATTTCTTGGCTGCAGGGTTATTCGGATTTGGCATGCATTTGTAGTGAACTTTATACATCAAAACACATGGAAATGAATCTTCTTGGATTTCTATATCGTGAATCTTAACATAGATTGTTAAAACATCCAAAATATGTGAGTCTTGAAGAGAAACCAAGATGTTTGGATAATAATTAAAATGAACAGGGCCAGCAGCTAGACTTGATTTAACGACGCTCAACAGGGAAGCATTGAAATCAAGAATTCGCTTGTCTCTTAAGCAAAGCAACATGGATGCATTGTGACCATCGCTTGTGAGTGCTTTGACACCAACCTGGACTGATCCTATATGCAGGTATTTGTAGTTTGCTCTATGTTCTCTTATATCTTGTGGATCAAGTAATTGAATGGGTTCATGTTCTTTCCGTAATAAAATAGTTCCCTCGGTGGTTTTGATGGAATAATCTTTTCTGCGATTGAAAATGCTTGTTTTATATATTTCTTGTTTTGAGATTTTTGGGATCTTCCAGTTTTGCAAATGATCAGTTTCTTCTCTAAACATATTTGCTACACACTCGATAATTACACAGGATAATAGAACAACAACACAAATTTTAAAAAATATATATATATCTATTAGGGTTTAGTAAACTTACATGACAACTTTGAGGTGATACCAGAGAACAATTTGATTCAATATTCTTTGATATGAGTAAGATTAGAATATAATCTTTGTAGGATGTGAATTAAGTTTTGAGAGGGATTCTTTTATCATCAGGCAAAGCTTATTCTTGAATCTGCTTTTCTCTCTTTGATTGAGGGAGGCAACTTTATAGGCACTAAAGAGAATATATGCTCTTCTGCTTTTGATTATCTCGAGACTTCATGAATATTTTGCTTTTCCAGTGCTTTTGCTTTTGCTTTCGCTTTCATTATTGTCCATAACCGGCCCCCTTTTTTTGTCTTTTTATTCCGGGTAGCGGAAACAATGTCTCTGTAAAAAAACAAGAGTAAAAGTGGGGATATATGATGATAACTCTTTAAATGATGATGTTTCAGACTCACATTTAATGTCATTGGACACAAATAATAATTTATTTAGAGATTAGTAGTCATTTTATTTTATGAACCTATTTTGTTATGTTTTATTTTGTTTAGTTTTGATGAATACATTTATGTATTAATTGATATAGATTTATTGTGAATGATTTATATTGATGCTTTTAGTTTTTTCCTGTCGTCTCGTTTCACGCGGGAGATCTCATCGCATTGCATTCCGAGTTTTCGAACTTCAGATATCACGACTCTCTTAAAATCACATTCATCCTTTGATATGATACAAAGAATCTTTTATGTACACTTGTGAATTTTTTCTGTCATATTTTTTTTTCTTTTTGTGGTGATGTCTATCTCTAAGCTTGTTTGTAACATCTCAAAATGAGATCATTAAAATCAAGCACTCTCTATTTTCATATGTTGGATTTTTTGTATTGATAAAATTTCATGTCAAAACTTGTTCAATCAAGTTGTAATGGTTTATAATAGTCCCCAATGGATGTGGCTTGGTGGCATAAGACTTATGATTTAGTTATTCAAATCGTAGGTTCGAATTAAGGGGATGCACTTCTTGTAAAAACCTGAGGTAGCCAGAGGTTTTACCTATTCTGTTTAAGTCCGAATCGAGTGATTTGATAACGGAATTTTCAATTTGCATGTTTGAACTTTGAACAAGCTTATGAAGTTGTGTTGGTTTGAACAAAATCTCATTCTCACTTTCATTCAAACGATACATACTTCGTTCAAACGCTATATTTTGTTACATCAACGCGTGAATTAGATTTTGGAAAGCCCTAATCTATATAAACCTTTAGTAATTTGGGCCCTATTGTTACATCAAAATTGATTTTGTAAAAACCAAATTTTACTTACTTTGTTCGAAATCCCTGTTATTTTGCTGCATCAACACATGTAAAAACCAATTTTTACTTACTTTGTTTGAATCCCTGTTATTTTCATCTTAGGCAAATCAAAATTATGTATGTATTATGATAGCTATGTCATTGCTTTTGCTTTTTGCCTTTGCCCAAAGCTGCTTTAATGTTTTTGTCTTATTGCTTAAGAGGTTTTTTTTTTTTTTTTTTTTTTTTTTTTTAAAAAAAATTTCAAAAGTTCTTTATATTATTATTATTACTATAGTGCAAAAGCCCATTATTATTGTAATAAGTTTTTTATTTAATACAAAACTAATTGTAAATATATTTTAATTTTATAATTTAATAATAAAAAATTAATTGGAGAGGTTAATTATAGATATCAAGTGTCACATATATTTTTTATTTTAATTAGAGATTATAATATAATTTCTTATTATAACTTATAGAAGGTCCACACTTTGTGCTAGTTGAACACACTTTAACTATAGTTTTATATCATATCAAAAATCCTAATGTTATTTTAGGCATTTATCTTATAAAAATTTAATGTAATTTATTCAATTTAAACTTAATTTTTCTTTTTGAACTTGAAACACAACAAATAATAAAAAGTTCATAAAAAATTTATAGAAATAATTCAAAATAAAATAACAAACAATAATAGACCCAAAAGTCCAAAAATTCGTCTAGGTTTTGTGTGCGATAGCAATTTAGGTCTCTTATTTTAATAGAAAATAATATTTTAATATTGTAATAGGTTTTTTATTTTTATTTTATAATTTAATAATAAAAATTTGATTATAATAGATTAGGTACTATGTATGTTTTTTGTTTTTAAAAAAAATTAATAGAAGATTATAATATGTTTTCTTATTCTAATAGGTAATAAAAAAATTCATTATAGAGAATATGTGCCGTAAATTTTTTTAATGAGAGTTATAATATATTTTTTTATTATAATAAGCTTCTTTTTTTATTATTTATAATTTTAATTTTATAATTTAATGATAATATGTTTCTTATTTTAATTGTAGATTATATTTTTTCATTATTATAGGTTTCATATTTTAATTTTATAATTTAATAATAAAAAAATTATAGAGATATTTTAATTTTATAATTTAATAATACATATGATATTCTATTTTTATATCGTAATAGGTTTCTTATTTTAATAATATATTATTTTATAATTTATTAAGAAAAATTAATTATAGAGATTAGGTGCAACATATTTTTTTTTAAATATTTTAATTATAAAATATTTTCTCATTATAATAGGTTTATTATTTTAATAGTTTATCATTTTAATTTTATAAGTTAAAAATAATCAATTATAATATTAATTAATTAAATTAATAGGTTTCTTTTTAATTTTAATTGGAGATTAATGTTTTTATAATGTAATATGTTTCTTATTAAATTATAATTTTAAAAATAATAATTTACAAATTTAATTAATAAATTTAATAGGTTTATTATTTTAATATGAGAATATGTTTTTATATTGTAATAGGTTTATTATTTTAATGAAGTTTAAAAAAATTTAACTATATATATATATGACATATTATAATATACTTTTTTATTATAATAGGTTTCTTTATCGTAATTTTATAATTTAATAATAATAAAATATTAAATAATTAATTAAGTTAATAGGATTTTACTTTAATAAGATTATGTTTTTATATTGTAATAAGTTTCTTATGTTAATAATTTATAATTTAATAGTGAAAAATTAATTGTAGAGATTATGCTAATTATAGATAATTTAACAGTTTTTTTTATTAGGATAGTCAAATATGTTTTCTTATTATAACAGAATTCTTCTAAAATTATAATATGTATTTATATTGTAATATGTATTTTATTTAATAGATTTATTAATTTAATATTATAACATCAATATGAAACTGTCATGTGGCGCGATGAGAATGCTTAAAAATTTAATATGTATTTTAATTTAATATATTTATTAATTTAATTTTATAACTTTAATATGAAGCATTCGTGTGGCGCAATGAGAAGACTTAAAAATGTTTAACTTATATATATAGGTTCTTTATTATAATTTTATAATTTAATAATAACAAATTAAACTATTAATTAATTAATTAATAGGTTTCTTATTTTAATAGTAGATTATGTTTTTATATTGTAATAGATTTCTTATGTTAATAGTTTATTATTTTAATTTTATAATTTAATAACAAAAATTTATTATAGAGATATTTTAAATTTATAATTTAATAATAAAAATTAATTATATAGGTTAATTGTAAAGATTAAGTGTCACGTATGTTTTTTATTTTAATGAGAGATTATGATACGTTTTCTTATTATAATAAGTTTCTTTATTTTAATTTTATAATTTAATAATAAAAAACTAAAATATTAATTATTTTATTAAATTAATAGGTTTCTTACTTTAATACTAGATTATGTTTTTATATTGTAATTGGTTTCTTATGTTAATAGTTTATAATTTAATAATAAACAATTAATTGTAGAGATTATGTGAATTGTAGAGCTATTTTAATTTTATAATTTAATAAAAAAAAAATTATAGAGATTAACTTAATTGTAGATAATTTAATAGTGTTTTTTATTATTTTAATATGATAGTCTAATATATTTTCTAGTTATAATAAAATTATTATAAAACTATAATATGTATTTTTATTGTAATATGATTTTTATTTAATAGATTTATTAATTTATTTTATAAATATTAATATGAAGTCGTCATGTGATGCGATGATGAGACTTCAAAATGTTTAACTTACATATATATATATATATATATATATATATATATATATATATGATGGAGTTGGTGCTTGGAGTGTCAATCCGAATTGTACATTTTATTATTTATTAATAAAATAACTATATTTTTCATTTCATACATTATTAATGGTATTGTCATTATGCATATTATATTATGTATATATATATATGCTAAGAATGACATCGATCTTAGAAAATTTTTGACACTAGGTGTAAACTATTCTTAAAGTAAATATTCATGATCGTTGGTTTTGGAATACGATCGAATTCCTATAACCTAGAAGATTAGCACATGTCGTATATTGGAATTGGAGTTCCAATATTTTAACCGGATGTACCATGAGTTTTGGAAACTCGTATAGACATGTGGGTATTCATTGAAGAGAATACTGAATGACTCATAGGTGATTTCCTAATAGTTGGAAGTACACACCACCGTCAATAGGAATCTCCTCGAGTTGAATAACATATGTAATCATTTGACTATAGGATAACATTGATTTTGTGTGAGATCCTCCACACTTTGATGCCATGTATGTCAGAAACTTTTCATGGTCTGGCCTCTAGATGTTCGTTGGGTGTGGACCGATGCATTCAGTAATCAAGTGCGAAGCAAGATAGGATCTGTTGGGGCAGATGTGGAACCCCTAGGGTCGGATCAGTGTCCCGCACAGCGGAAATAGGTCTAACACATGGATATCAAGTATGGGTGTAATTTTAAATCATTTAATAAAATACTATATTCCATTACGAGTGTATAGGAAAAAATCAGGACTGAATCGGAGTTCGGAAACTCCCGAACGAAGTAAAATAAATCTATCGGGCGCAGTCGTGTTCTCGCGCTACAGTGCGCGCGCACTGCACGAGTGAACAGTACACACTACAGTGCGCGTAAACAACAGCCACTTTGTTTTTTTTTTCTTATTTTCATTTGTTTGCTTTCTTTTCAATTGCTCAGCTTTTTGGAAAATTTCCAGAGAGCTTATGCAATTAGGGTCTATTACCCTAATTGCTTCCAGTCTTCTCTAAACATTTCAAAAATACTCAAAATTAATTTTTAATTTCAAAACCAACATTAACACATGTTATAGAATAAAAATCAAGTTTTTTAAAATATATAAATATTTTTCCAAAAAAAAAATAAATTTATTTTAAATACACATTTGCTTGAATTTTGAATTCAATACACAAACCATTTTAGAATCCCAATTAGAAATGTCTCATGAACAATTCTAGTCCACCTAAAGGTGGTCAAGTGAATCTAGAATGGTAGCGATAGCTCTAAGCTTTAATCTAGAGTTCCAAACTCTAATTAGCTGTTCCATGTCTAACATGAATATTTTGACCTAATTATAAGCATATTGTGTTTATACTTCCAAAGCATCCTAACACAATTTATTAGCCTTATTTCAACATTAAGCTATGTGATCATGCATCTAATACATAAATAAACATAGCTTAGGAGAAGATCAAACTTTACCTAGTAAGCTTGATGCAAGATTCAATCTGCTTCTCATGTTGAAATTGTTGGAGAATCTCCAAGGTGTGCAAGCTCGACTTCAAGATCCAATCTCAATTTCCAACGCAAGCTTCACTTCACTTCAAGATATAATCTATGCTCGGAGTGCCAATCCGAATCGTATTTATGTCTGATTCATGAATACAAACAATTCATTTTTTCCATAATATTCCTTATTTATGGTAGTACTTCTTGATTTTATATACATATTCGATCTAATTATGATTAGATTGGAACTAAATATGATTTAGTGATATGCATATATTAGACAAAGACCCGATAATATATAATGTAGTGCACAGTTACAAAGCAGTTTGTAATTGACATTGGGAAGTTTCACTACTAGAAGTATATTATCAAATAAAGTTCCTGGTCAAGATTTACTAACACAGGTCGGTTAGTAAAATCCGCTGAGACTAGTACACATCGTATATCGAGACTTGGTCCGATGGTTTATCCCAATAAACCATGAATTTTTGGAGACTCGTATAAACATGTAGGTGTTTATATTGGATAAACACTGAATGACTCACCGAAGATTTCCTAATAAATGGTACACCAACGTCAATAGGATTCTTCTCGGGTAAAGTGAGCATATTGGTCCTTCGATATGAGTACCACTGTGGATGTATGAGGTATCATCCACACTTTGATG
Organism: Zanthoxylum bungeanum; assembly: GCA_019454045.1. NCBI lineage: Eukaryota > Viridiplantae > Streptophyta > Magnoliopsida > Sapindales > Rutaceae > Zanthoxylum > Zanthoxylum bungeanum. The sequence goes on from SKCR01030107.1 coordinate 10,008, forward strand.
GCAGTCACGTCACCGATCTATTTATATCAGACCTCCGTCTTTTCGTTGGGTGTGGACTGATCCTCAGGATATCCTGTGCGTATCATGATAGGATCTGTCAGTTATGTGTACAAATCATAGGTATTCAATGTGCAATTAGCAATCTGTTAAATCCATGGGCCCGTGGTACACTGTAGAAGTAAGTTCTAGGTGTTATTAAGAGATTGCTAATACAATCGTCGACATGATTATACCTATAGAGATTTGACATTTTTATCTATATCTCTGGGATAATCCGAATATCTATGACGGAGAGATTATACGTATGCGATGACCTCAACCTATATGATTTAGCGAGTTTATCCGTGGTCGTCATAATTTAAGGGTGGGTAGATTATGGGCACGAAATTGGATTTTGTGATGGATATGCCTGAATTTAGAGAGTCTCACTAATGAAACATACACATAGAGCACCAGAGCAACTATTATAAATAATATTGATTATTTATAAATCGTTTAACAGTTAAACGAAAAATGCATGCTTAAAAAGTTATCCGGCCATTTTCTAATTAGTGTTTATTTAGATTAAATATTTTATTTTATTAAATGCACATTAATTATTTGTCAAATAAAATATTTGACACGTGTTCCAAATATATGTATTATGGAATATTTAATGTAAATATGATACATGTATTTTAGATATTTGTATTAAGTAATTGTCTAATTATTTAATTGTTAAATAATTAGAATTATTTAATATTTTTATCTTTATCATTATTATGCTTTTAAATGGCTAATTTTGATTGGTTCACATGTATTTTTGCTTTTTGAAATCGGTAGCTTTTTTACTTTAAATTCTTTAAATTTGATTAAAAAAAATTGAAAAATCAAAAATTACAATTTTAACATTGTCAAAGTCGGTCAAACCTAGAAAAATATTTCTAGGGTTCCAAGCTTTAACATATGATGTATGAATTTTTTCTCTACTACTTTTAGTATGTGATATTGGTGTTGGAATCTTAAATGAAAGATGTTAGTATGCATGTTAAGAAAGAAGGCATATAAAATGTTATTAAACTTTCTTTTATTTTAATCATTAGATGATTTGGTTTCCATTATAGAGTTGATTAGCCACTCATAAATGACCTAGAATTGTTCTTGAGTTGTTTCATGGTGGTGAGACTTGTTTGGTATGGTAAAGATTGAATTAAAGTATTGAATTTGTTTAATTTGATATAATTTGTCAATTTGTGGAAATTATAAAATTAGGGTTCATAACCCTTTCCAATTTGAGGCTTTTCATATATGTGTTGTAATTTGATTTATATGAGATGTATATTAAAATTGGGATTGATTGGATTTGACCTTGACATGTTTTGAAGTAAAAATGACCAAATTGCAAATCCTGGAAAATTAAGGGACCTCTCAGCAATTTGGGAAAAAATATTTTCTTGAATTGCAATTTGTATTTTCATGTATAAGACATGTATACATCATTTTGGTAGTGATTTGGAATCACCTAATTATGTATTGACAAATTAGGACTAAAATGATCAAAATATAAAGTTTAGGGGCATTTCCATAATTACTGAAAAATCTGGAAAATTTTTCAGATTTCTATTTTAATGTATATTTGATGTACAAATCATTTTGGTTGTGATTGGAAATGACCTAAGCTTTTTTGAACAACTTAGGGCTAAAATAATTAAATTGGAAAGTTTTGGGGTTTTATGGTAATTTATTGAAATTATGATTTCTGGGTTAAAAATTTCTGTTTTGGAGTATTGAGTGATTAAAATAAATTATTTTATTTTAATTACCCGAGAAAAATTAAGAAATGAGAAAATTTGATTTTCATACATTCCGCTGCGTAACCAGATATTTTGCCCAAAACCCAACATCATTAACCATCTTGATTTTTCAAGAAAATCAGAATAACAGTTCCCGATGCTTTTGATTATCTAACAATATCCAAGCCTACTCTAAATCTAGAACCTAGTCTAGAAATCTGCAACCATAAGGAAAGTCAGAAAACATTACATATATGCATGCAGTGAATTATAATTTTAATTCTATCAAGAATATAGAATAAATGAAACATTAGCGACCTTTTTCACAATATTACACACTGTTTTAGTTATGGATTTTTAACCCAACAGTTCTCCCACTATTTTACATAATACCGTAATCCCCAACGGAAAACGGGAATCCAATAATTAAATTGAATTCCATAGTGAGAAGTGGACCCCATGAATATATTTTGAATCACAGCTTTGACACGTTCTCGCCTACGTATATTCACAGGTAGACAACTCATTGTCAATCACACTCATTGTGTCTTTTGATTTTGGTCCTGACTGTTTCTCGTTATGACAGCTTTGGCACGTTCACAATGAGGTGTATCAAGGCTTCACTTGTCAGTGACAAACTCAAGTTACCGATGTAGTCCTGACAGCTTTGGCACGTTCAGGATTTCCACTTTCAGTTGTTGATTTGTCTCTTATCATATAAGTTCTACTGGCGCAAATGAACTACCATTAGCCATAACTGCACAGTTTTGGCACGATACAACTACAACATCAAGAAATCATTTGCATAAGTTTGGACAAGGCGGACCAAGAAACAAGTATTACTAATACTAGTTATTTTAATGCCTTATTTAAGCGAGGATATTCCTAAAGAGGATTTTGCTCTACATCAAATACATATTTTAATCTATATCAATTTCTCAACAGTTTAATTCTACCAGAGAAAACATAACTTAATTTAACCATTTAATCTTCGTTATGTTTTTTGTTAGCGTAGAACCAAAAATTAAGAAAAATCTAAATTACATGCATGTGCAAATATCAAAATTGGATTATATATCATATATCAAGCATGATAAAGTAATGGATGAAGGATCAGACCTGCTCTGATACCATTTTTGTGGGGTTTAAGCGTCGGAGCAGCGGAAACGCTCGTGTTCGGGCGAAATCGTAACTTTTAAAACTTTAAACTTACCAAATTAATTATACAATATCCAATATGAATAATTCATTCATATTTTAACTAAACATATTTATTCCATATCAAATAATGGCATAAATAAGTTCGAAACACTATGAAACTTTTACGAAATATTTTTCCACAAAATGGCATAAAACGCGTTTTTGTCCGAACCGACCAACCAATACACATGGGGATTGCCCAAGTCAGCCCCAATAGTACTTGGGCAGTTCATGGGCTGCCTTAACAGTGACCAATTCACTGTTTGGACAGCGGACACCCGGTAAGCCCGAAACTCACCCGGTAACGTCGTTTTTCACCGTTTTCGCATATTTCAACTCCAAAAAAATTTCCGACAATTGTTCCAATGCCCAAAATACATCCAATACATTTATACAACATACTTTTCATCGCCAAAATCATAGAAATTCTAGATCTGATTTGGTAACTAAAATATCATTTTTCATGCTTTAAATCCAATTTTCTCAACATTAATCATAGTAACACTAACACCAACCAAAGTCACCACAAATAAGAACTCAAGAATAATTCTAGGAGTTACAAGAGTGGTTATAATACTCTAAAATGACAACAAGTCATCAAATAATAAAATTGAACTAATATTACACTAATATCATTCAATCTAACTTCACACATGCATTTAGCCTCCAAATCCATCCACCAAATCAAAAAAACCCAAAATATATTAAAGGAAGAAACCCTAGAACTTGTATAGATGCTCAAGAATAAGAACAAACTTTTTAAGTTTAAGAGTCATGAAGATTACCTCCAAATCTCCTAATTCCCTTAAATTTTTTCTTGTTTCTTCACTTTCTTCCTTTTTTCTTCAAACAAATTTTGAGAGCTTTTTCTTTATCAAATGATTCGGCCATGGCTTCCAAGTTAAGAGAAAACAAAATTTTTTCACTTAACAAATAGGCATGACCGACTTAGGAGGGGTATTATGGTCATTTTGATAATTTAATGTAATTAAAAAATAATAAACTTTAAGTTAACAAATCCAATTTGTAAACTTTAAGCTTAATATAATCATGTCACATGTAAATAATAATAATCAAACATATTGAATAACAATTATGTAATATTGATATAATTTAATTATCTAGATATTTAACATTTAAATACCTAAATAATTTATTAATGCGATTATTATTATATATGTATTTTTATTTACATTAAATAACAAATGCATATATTAATGACATGTGTCTGATAATTAATTAATATGTATCAAATCAAATCTTATATCAAATACATATATACATTAATTATTAATTGACTGAAATGCCCCTAATGCATGTATTTTCATTTAACCGATTAAACGATTCAAATTTAATCATTTAATCTGGTGAAGTGTTATGAGTAATTTAACGCGTTGTCCAAGTGCTCAACAAGTACACTTCATATTGTGGGACTCTCTAAGTTTAGGTTTATTCGTCACGGAATCCAATTTCGTGTATATAATTCACTCATTCATGAATTATGACGACCACGGATAATGTCGCTAAACTATGCAAGTCGAGATCATTGCATACATATAATCCATCCGTTACAGATTATCGATATTATACCGGGGATATAGATAAGAACGTCAAATTTGTAAAGAATAATATTGTCGACTTTCAAATTTATGATCTCTAAATAACACTCGGAACTCGCTTCTAATGTCTATCACGGCCATGGATTTACTAGATCACAAATATGTACTTGATACCTATGTCCTTTACACATGACTGACATATTCTATTTGATACTCACATGATATCATGATCATCAGTCCACACGCAACGAACATGTGGAGGTCTGATCTAAATAGATCAAGGACGTGACTGTCATCAAAGTGTGGAGGATATCTTATATATCCACATTGGTATCTCAAGTCGAAGGACCGTTATGCTACTCGACTCGAGAAGATTCCTATTGACGTTGGTGTACCATCTATTAGGAAATCTTCAGTTAGTCGTTCAGTGTTTATCAAATAAACACCTACATGTCTATACGAGTCTCCCAAGACTCATGGTTCATTAGGATAAATCATCGGACTAAGTCTCGATATACGACGTGTACTGGTCTCAGTGGATTTTACTAACCGACCCATGTTAGTAATTTTTGACCAGGAATTTTATTTGATAATATACTTCTAGTAGTGACACTTCCCAATGTCAATTACAAACTATTTTGTAACTGCGTACTACAAAATATATTATCGAGTCTTTTTCTTATATATACATATCACTAAACCATATTTAGTTTCAATCTAATCGTAATTAGATCGAATATGTATATAAAAACATGAAGTACTACCATAATTAAACAATTTTATGGCAAAAAAAAATTATTCGTATTCATGAATTGGACATAAATATGATCTGGATTGGCACTCCGAACACCAACCCTAACATTTCCTTCATTTTAAAATAAATTTTCTTCCATTCTGATAACCTTACGTTACCTTAACATTCGTGTCTTATATGCTTTCACACATATTCGTTCAAAAATCATATCTCACTTCTATTATATTTTTTCAAATCCAATTCCAGAATTCCTTCTTGGAGACATATCTAACACCAGGAGCTTACAACCACATTTAATTCTCTTTTACAATATGCGTGCATACAATAACAAACTTAACATACACATTTATAACTTCTTTTATTCACACCGATTTTCAAGTAATCCATTCATTCCACATATATAGTCCACACATATCACGAAATCTATCATACACACACATATATACAAGTATACATGCAATCACTGTGTAACTGACAATGAAGCAACATAACAGTCAAGGCATCCAGAAATACATAACCAAGACTACACATATATATGAGTTGGCTTACGCATACAATGCTCATACGAGACTTATTACCTATTTTAGAATAGGAATGAGATAAATGTAGTCTGAACGAATTTCCTAACCTGCTCAGCTACTACATCACGTAACCATCAACCAAAAAAACATACACATATGTGCACACATCTCGTAACACAAACTCATTATATAATTCTTCATACACATGCACGTACATGGAAAACAATCCAAACATCATTCAAATACTCATATACATACATATGTTTCAAACATACGAATATACATCTTACTACGAATTCAAATATCATATCTTTTACAATCCTCATATCTTTTCATTTATCGATAAAAAAAATATATTCATTTTTAGAATTTATATCTACAAACATTTGATACAGTAAGAGAACTTAGCTTATACTCATTCCTTATTTCACTTAATCAATCCAATCTCTATAAGATAAATCGCATGTATTAGTCAATAACAAATATACACATTCATATGCTAATACAAACTCAAAAATCATAACTTATTTCATTTATTGATCTTATATACTCAAATTGTCCATAACTTATCATCGCATACATATTCAAATACATGTTCCAATGTTTATACATATATTTGTTCATTTACATATATATACATATACATACTATTACATGTTCATACACTTACAAACATAAGTAGAAATCAACGTCATTAAACATTTCATTTCATATGTAGAATTATAAAAATGCATACCTGTATTGGTTGATTATCTTAACCATACATAATCTCGTACTTAGTACCGAAAACCACCTCTTAACTGTCCATTTTTTTACCCTAACATATTAATCATATATATATATATATATATTATATATATATAACACGAATTCACCAATTCAAGTACTCATTGCGTAGTTACTTACCTGACTTCACGAGCACTCCAGGTCCTAATCAAATCTGTCAAAATAAATCGTGAAACGCCGTCTGAATCGCAATTTAACAGAATTCTCGACTTAACTATGACAACTTTTGGATCTTTCCGGGACAATCAAATTAAGTCTGATTTCGATGATTTTAGTTCTATTAATCTTAAAACATCATTAGAAACTAATTCGAGCCACTAATTAACTTAAATTCTCGGTTTACGTCTTTTTGGAAAATCTTCCGAAAAAGTTTCAGCAGACGCTACGGAAGGGTCCCGAACCCTCCAAGCCTACCCGAATTTATCCAAACGTTTTCGTAATATCATATATAACTCATAACTATCATTACAATCAAAACACGTCATTATACGTAAAAATCCACTTTTACCGGAAACTTACATAATCTATCGATCGATCCAATTCGTTATGTGATTATGTCCAAAAATAACTTGTGGCTATCGCAGTATAGCTGAGGTGTCGATTCCTCAGAGAGATGGTTACATGAACTAATTTACTTAGGAAAAAACGTTAGCAATAACTAAAATAAAGAAAACGAATAAATTGATAATTAAAGTAAAGATAAATAAAACAATGAAAAGATATCAGCAGAGAAATATGGCAAAGCATCAGGAATCCCTCTTGTATCAAACTCCTATATTTAGTTATTAATTCCTTTTATTACACAATTGAATGTTTCACATCCCAGATCAACAACCGGAATATATTCAATTCTACACATATTCAAATTCTAAGGTAATTAATGATTATTTTATCTATGTTAACAGCACACACAAAGTCATTGTTACGAGTTATCTAACGTCGATAATATACCCTCAGGAAATACTGCAACAGAAGACCAACACATAAAACAACTTTTACCAGTCACAACTAAGTTCGCAAATCACACATAGAAGAAGCATGATTGGATTTATATGGGAGTTGAAAAAACATAATTTCTGGATTCAATAATCGGAAAATAATAAAGAATAACAAACATTAATTTTATTAAACATTAAAAGGTTGTTAGGAATCAAAAACACAAATTTAGGAATCAAAAACAAGAAATTAGCCATAGTTTTGCCTAGGAGATTAATTCTCCATAAAAGAAATAAAGATAGCCTGGGATTGGAGAGACATATCGTTCTAAATTATCATTGCTCCACGTCCCGGCCTGATTCTCAACTCTCAGGCTACTGCTTTCTGGAACTCTCCTCAAAATATTTTCTTTGCGTGAGGCTTGTGCCTCCTCACGCCTGGAGCCTCCTTTTTGTCACTTTTACGTTGCTTTATATAACACACAAAATAATAAAAACCTAATTCACTAACTGGGACCACGCTCATGCCTTATTTTTATAAACAATTATCTTCCTTTTTTTTTTCAATTCTTTCACGCGTGAAGCCACTTTGTTTGTGTTTTGTAACACATGAAAAATTGGAAACCTAGTTCACTTATTTTAGACCCACGTGCTGAAGCTTTCCATAAATATTGTACTTACCTTTTTCTTGCTTTCTTTTTTTGGTCAAAAGTTGCGGCCCCACCTTGTTATTGTTTCTCCAAACTGAAGGCCTCAGCTCTCCAAAAATTCAACAATTTCTTTTGTTTTTATTCTTCTTTTGTTACTTGGCAACTTGTGCCACATCAAAGCTATACTATAATTTCAAACTTCATGCTTCCTTTAATTTATAGTCAACGTAACTCTTTGTTTATTCGGTCAAATATTACGTGCGATGTATCCATTAGGCTCTGTAACATGTTCCATTACTCCATTCCATTTGATCCATTGCTCCTAATAACAAAGCACAAAATGAACTCTAATTAAGATTAAATACATGATAAAAAAGCCGAGTTAGCGATGTTCAAAGTACACTTTCATGTACTTATCATTATGTTTTCACCCAGATTCTACCAAATACACATATTTGATATACTCATACTTAAAAAAATTCAATTATATCAGTACGCTACTTTATGAAGTTTCTGGATACATCCGAACATTTAACGATAAACTTGAAATTTATGAGTTTTTACTAGGAGGTCTTACCGAGATTTCGAGGGCATATACCAACTCCAAACAATCCCACGAATGCGCTGGAATCGACAGAATTCCAATCAGAGTTACTGTTCACTCATGGGGGTCACTATTCACCAAAGCTTTCTCTCTCGTTTCGTATGCAACCGTACATGGAACGAAAAATCCGTCACCGCAAACTTGTAGTATTCTCTGAGAGCTTCGATTTGATGAGTATCTCGGGTCGTGAAACGTAGTGACGAGCGATGATTGAAAAATTCACAACGCACGTCTCTCTCTCTCTTCTGCTCGCTGTCGGCAACGATTTGGGGCTGCCGCCGGCCACCACAAGGTGGAGGGATAGCTGGAGCACCCCTCTGGCCGGTGGCGCTGGTCGGTAATGGTCGCGGGCCACTGGCGCGACTGGGTCTCTCTAAAACATGAGTTGGGGACGGGCGGTTGGGTGAGAACAATTGAGAAGTTATGCAATTTCCATGAATTTTGAAAAAATTGGGTATTTATAGAAAAAATTTGAAAAATTAAGTTTTGACCCCCGTGAAATTACAAATTAACTTACTTAATCCGATGAAGTATTATTAATAATCCGTATTATTCATATCGAGTTGACCAAGTGCTCAAAGAGTACACTTCATATTATGAGACTCTCTAAGTTTAGGTTTATCTGTCACGAAATCCAATTTCGTATCCATAATCCACCCACTCATGGATTATGACGACCACATATAATCTCGCTAAACTATGCAAGCTGAGGTCATAGCATATGTATAATCCCTCCGTCACATGCCATCCGTATTATACATAGGATATAGATAACAACGTCAAATCTGTTCAGTATAATACATTCGACTTTCAATTTACGTTCTCTAAATAACACTCGAAACTGAGTTCCGAAGTTATACCACGGCCATGGATTTACTAGATCGTAAACACGTGCTGGATGCATATGCCCTGTACACAGGACTGATGGATCCTATCTTGATATGCACCGGATATCATGAGCATGAGTCCACACCCAACGAACAGGCGGAGGTTTGATCATGAATAGATCATTGACGTGACTACCATCAAAGTGTGGAGGATAACTCATATATCCCACTGTGGTATCTCAAGTCGAATGACCATTATGCTCACTCAACTCGAGAAGGTTCCTATCGACGTTGGTGTACCATCTATTAGGAAACCTTCAGTGAGTCGTTCGGTGTCTTATCAAATAAACACCTATATGTCTATACGAGTCTCTCGAGACTCATGGTTTACTGGGATAAACCATCGGACCAAGTCACGATATACATCATGTACTGGTCTCAGCGGATTTTACTAACCGAACCATGTTAGTAAATCTTGACCAGGAACTTTATTTAAGGATATACAACTAATAGTGCGCTTCCCAATATCAATTACAAACTACGTTGTAACTACGCACTATACTGTAAATCGTATGATCTTTGTCTAATATACATGTATCACTAAACCAGATTTAGTTTCGATATAATCATAATCAGATAACTAATCATAATTAGATCGAATAAGCGTATAAAAGACAAGGGTACTACCATTAAATTAGTAATATTGTGGAAAATTGAATTGCTCGTATTTATGAATCAAACATAAATACGATCTGGATTGGCACTCCGAGCACCAACCGTAAAAATTTCTCCCACTTGCTCTAGTGCCAATCCATGGTATCCTATACACATCTCAATGTGTATCAAATACTCATGGCCCTCAAGAACTCACCCGCACTCAAGAGGTAGGCAACAACAAGTAGGCCTGCTTTAACAAATCGAGTATGTCCAACAAACCCAACCGTTTTCCTTAACCAGCATCATTCATATTTTGTAGAATCCAAATTCCACATCAATATGACCAGACACTATATCAGTATTGTGCTACAGCTACTGAGTTGTCTATGTATTTAGAAAGCAAATCCAAACACTATAAGACAACCGCAAGCACAAAACTAATTTCAAAACTTCTAATCTATAGGGTCACTATGCAACTTCATAAGTCAATACTTCATAAGTTGCAACTGATTCCACTAGTTCAGTAGAATCAACGGTGACACTCCCACTGTATCTTTTCCAACTTTATATGACATAGACCATCTAATGTCATAATTAGAATCAAAACTAACATGTTCTTATGGTTGCTGACTAAATTCTCGATGAATTAGAAACTTGTTCTTAATATCTCAAAGATCACAAAGAATAAGTTTCAAGATCCATCATATGGTATGTAGCATATCAAAATAACTCGTAACAATTACGATTAAATTGATATCATTAATCACACATAATATAGTATTCATTACGTCATCATCCTATGATGTATAAGATTGACTAGACATTCTAATCAATCTCTCTTTCGACAAATGAATCATCCTTTACGAAAGATGAATACTATATATATAAAAAAGACACGTTAACTGTCAAACAATTATGCTAACTGTCATACAGATAGTCTTACCGTGTCCTTTATTAGATCGTATCTTATATATGACTAATGAGAGCATCTCACAAGTCTCTCAGTTTTATATCTTATATAAAATTTTATATCAAATATAACAGAGACTACTCGCACGGCTCTCACGGAGAAAAGACGACTTATGATATATAATACTAGAAAGAAATTTGTACACTCTCACTGACCCTACTGACAAATACCTATTCTCTATACTTCGAAAAAACCAGACAATCTGACTGATATCAAAATCAGAGAACACAGATTTTCGAAAATCTTATCTGAGTCTACAATAGGCTCCATAAGCTAATATATCAAACTGTGATCTTAGCAGAATATAAACTCTAGGGCCATTCTAGAATGAACTTCTCCAAACAAATAAATCACGACAGATCTCTTATTCGAAGAAACCATTCAAGAACGCCACTTTGTATTTTTTTTTTAAGCTAAAATACAGTTTAATATCAACATTAACCAACATATCCTTAATTGTCCAATCAGTGCGACAAGAGACGAGCTTCCGCAGAATCTACAATAGACTACTGAGTATAACCTTTCTCATTGTCATACTATAAATGTCAAACCATTATCAAGCTCACTGTGTTTTTGCTGCGCAAATAATTTGCACACTTTATGAACTATTCATATCGAAAGCCTAATCAAGTTCATGTTGGGAAGCGGCCGCGAGTGCGCAGCGGAAAATTCATAAATTATGATGCCAATATCCCATTGCCCAATACCCATTTTTTTTTATTCTACAAGCCTAGGCATGTTACTATATATTCTAAGCATAAAAACTCATAAAACATGCAAAGAACATAAACCTAAACATGATAACTATCATAAGAACTCTAATTAAAATAAAGAAAGAAAAATAGTTACTTGAACCGAGGACTCCTCCAGTCCTCCCTCAAATCTACAAGCTTTTCTCGAACTCAGCAAGCTCTTCCACGTTCCAAAGATCCACCCAAGTGTGTGGCCTCCAAAGGTGCACACACCAAAGCCAAAACTCAACGGCAAGACTACGCCTTGAGTGCACGTGTATTTTGCCCTTGGTGCTAGCCTAGGCAAATACCTCAAAAACTTTTAACTTGAGGTTCCTCTAGTCAATAAGACTTAAGGATCCTCAAAATCAGTGGCTTACTCTTAAACCTTAGAGTTCCTCACTTATATAAACCCAAGATATGAAAGGTTTGGTGCAAAAGTTTGTGAAGAATTCTTTGGGTTTATTTAGTGCTCCAAAGACAATAAAATTAATTAAGAATCTGATGTGGGATAAAAGCTAATTTAATCTTAGCCATTGGATCTTAATTTAATGGTTTAATGAGATTATAAAACCCTAATAAGAGTTTGGGCCGAATTGGAATTCAAAACAAATAACAAATTATTTTTACTATTCACGTTTTTTTTAATTTTATTTATTCCAATTCCCAAAGTGCCCTATCGTCATTCATTAATCTCTAAGCCACTATGGAACCTCATAAATGATCTGTTCAATAATTAAACACATTGAACCATTTATGAACAATTCCTACAACAATCATATATTCTGTCAAATTTGTACTGTGCACTGTTAACCATTGATTTCGACTTTGTTATGTGTGACCTTTTGGGTTCCCCTCAAGTTGGATATGAAATGAATCGTGATAATTTAATCGAACATAAATTATCCTCCGATCAGATGGTCGTTTGATTTCAATGACCAATGTTGACATCTAGCAACATGCCAAGGCCCCCAAATGAGAAGGAAAGATATATACCCATTCTGTATGTGATTTACATATGATACGGTCCCTCGCCTCACTGTATCCCCACCTATTTACCTAGGGTATGGAAGGTGTCTACCCATACGGTCAAAGGTATGATGTTGATAATGTTATGAATCGTGCTAACCCAAGAATCTCATATGATTCTTCCGTTGTGGCCACAGTCTCAAGCACTGATCACACATATCAACCCGCAAACTTGAATACTACTCTTAGAAGAAAATATTATCCGAGAGAGTGGTGATTCTCTGTTGTATCTTTACAAACTTCATGTGTTTCAACAAATGACCCAATCATACCCTTATGACCCGATCTTTTGAACCGGGAATGAGAATGTCAAAATTATTTGATCCACACATAAGATTGTAAAGACCTCAAGTATAAGGACTAGTCATATAATCGATACATGAAAGTTTTCACAGACACATGGGATAAACACTCCATGTGAAAACTTTCGGCGGTCAGTTCGATAGACACGAGCAACTCATGCATCCATGTAATACACCAAGCAGACGGATCTCCGCTAGTAGCCTATGAGATTGGCTACCCCACTTAAAGGCGGATCATATCATCATACTAGTCTCTCCGTTTTGTGAACGCCCAGATTATTCACAAAACTATGACTAGGAACATTTGAGAGTAATGATTCTCATAAGCCGTGTAAGCCATCATTTTATTACTCCAAGGGCTTTATTACAGTGTTTGATGATTTATATAATCTATGTAAGACAAGTATAATAAAGATTGCCATTTTATTAATTAATGAAAATATTACAAATACATGTACATATAGCTCATCCACAAGTTGGGTATAGGGCATATCCTTAACAGTTCAAAATTCGATCGTAGTAAGCTATGAACAATCTTAGATCTATAGATCAAATGTAATTTCCGGAATCGATATCAAATATCGCTCTTACTAGAAGTTATATGATACTTTTCTTCGATAAGAAAACAACAGAATCATTAAGTATCAAATACTTTGTAAATGATTCTGACATTCTATTGTACTTATACGGAAGTTGTCTAAGGGTCTTTTCTTCTTATTAATTACGTAGTTCCATTACAGTTTATCACTTTTATATTTGACTTCAATAAGTCGAGTCTTTTTTGCAATCGTCAACATCCAATGTTAACAACCAAGTAACAAAACAATTTTATTACTCGGGATCGTAGAAAAGATATTCTATCAAATAGAATACAATATTCCATTAAATAGAATAAATGATAAACCTATCACTCGTAGCTCAGAGGCACAAGTACTTTAAATTATATAACCATTATACAAAGGAAAGATTCAAATCTCAAACTCTTCAAGATTCAAATTGTCTACTATACATATCATATATGTAACTGTAGAAACTAATGGAACCTAAATTAAAGAGATAAATTAAGGTTACTGTAGCATAACTCCAAAAGTATTGAAAACCAATTCGGTAACACTCAATATCAACGAATCAAATCATATAAGATTCAATAACTCACATTGACCAATTCCATCACAATGGAATCATGGAAGTTTAATATTGAGTAAGAATCATATTCATTAAATAACTATAGAACTAATTACCTTAAATTCATAAGTTTGATCAAATCAAACATCTTCGAACAATTCAAAGACACGCAATGAATTTCTAAAGATACAGTTTTCAACACTACAGATAGAATATTTTTGAACTATTCAAAATATTCTATTCGAGTTTCATTAGAAACATATTGACAGTTCTTGAACAATTCAAGACATTCAATATGTTCTCTATTAGAAACACGTAACTAAGTCATGACAATTCATCAACTGAGTTACGAAGCAAAGAAAACTCTACAAGGCAATTTCTAATTCATTAAACTACACACATCCAATGTATTAGTTTAATAAATCTGTGGTCCAATGACCATCATTGGTTAAATGAGATTTAATCACAACTTGAATACAATATTCATTAAATGGATAAGGATATGTGGTGTAATCTCATATCAGACCATTCTTTACTATACGGAACAAGCATGTAATGCTTTTATGATAAAATCTCATAAAGCACAGTTTATAGTTATTTATTTTACCGAATATTTTCTTAATGTTTATCTTACATCAATGACATTACTAGTCATATTAAAATATGTAACAACTGTTTATACAGTACAAGTAACTATCCAATAGTCTCAAGTTTCGATATCAAATATCAAAACAGTTATTAAACATTATTTTAAATAACTAGATGGGAGATCTGTTATCCAATACTTATAGTTGTCGTATTGTGAAAATCGACATTCTCGATACACAACTATACACATCTCATTTCTTAAACTTTATAATTTGCGTTCAATTATCCACAACGATTTTAAAATAATTGATTAGCAAACTGTGTCAGACACGTGACTTCTAAAAGTCACTAAAGCCAAGAAACATCATTATAAGATAAACGAATACTAATGGGGTTTTCTTAATGCCAGTTAAGAATCTGGAGACATGAACTATTCAAGTCAATTCTTGCTGCATAAGAAACTATTCTTTCTAGAATAATATCCTAAAACAGATATCTATTTAAATTACCTAATCGTGGCTTAGTAACTAAGTCACAAACCATCTTAATTTACAATTCCTGATGGTTTCAACTAATCTAACAATATCTAAGACTACTGTCTTTCTAGAACCTATTCTAGAACTACGCAACCATAAGTAAAGTCAGAAAGCCTATATATTCAAGTAATATATTATGTAGTGGATTAGAAGCATAAATCTATAAGCAATATAGAATGAAAGGAAAACAAAAGCAGTAAATTCTAAAACATTACACACTGCTTAAGTTATGGATTTTAAACTCAGCAGTGTCTCCCACTATTTTACGTAATACCATAATCCCCAACGAACAATGGGAATTCAATAATCAAATCGAATTCCATAGTGAGAGTATGATCCCATGAATATATTTCGACTCACAGCTTTGGCACGATCTCGCCTACGTATATTCATTAGGTAGACAACTCATTGTCAATCACTCACCAGTGACTCATAGTTTTGGTCCTGACCGTTTCTTACTGTGATAGTTTTGGCACGTTCATAGGGAGGCGTATCAAGGCTACACTTGTCAATGACAAACTTAAGCTACCGGTGTAGTCCAGATAGCTTTGACACGTTCAGAATGTCCACTTTCACTTGAATTTGTCAAGTATCTATAAACAACAGGTATAGATAATAATCCTATAACCTACCCCCTCACAGCTTTGGCACGATCTCGGATGCATTTATAGAAAAATACCCATAAACCTTACTGACAAGACGGACCAAGAAACATGTATCCAATACACGTTACTTTACAACCATATTTCTAAGCGGGGATTTTCCTAAGGAAGCGTTAATCTTCATCAAATGCAGAATTTTAATCTAAATCATTTTTCTAAACAATTCAATTCTAACTATGAAAAATATAACTCAATTTTAACAATTAGATTTCCGTTACATTTTCCATTAACGTAGAACCGAAAAGTAAAAAAAAACATATCTAGATTCCAAGCATGTGCGAACATTAAAATTGGATTAAATATCAAATATCAAGCATAATTAATGTAAAGTACGAAGCATCAGACCCGCTCTGATACCATTTTTGTTGGGGTTTTGGGCGATGGGGCGTAGCGGAAGCGCGGTTCGGGCGAAATCGTAATTTAAAACTTTTTCAAATTACCGAATAAATTATTTAATATCTAATATGAATAATTTATTCATATTTTACCTAAACCTATTTATTCAAAATCAAATAGTGATATAAATACGGATGAAAATTCACGAAACTTTTACGAAAATCGTTTTTTCGCAAAATGGCCTAAAATGTGTTTTTGACCGAACTAACTACCCGACACTTATGTGGACTACCCAGGTCAGCCCCAATAGCGTCGGGGAAGTTCATGGGATGCATGAACAGTGACAGATTCATTGTTTGGATAGCCGTCACCCGGTTGGCTCGAAATCCACCCGGTAATGCCGTTTTTGGCCATTTTCGCTTATTTTAACTCAAAAACACTTTCTAGCAATTGTTCCAACTCCCAAAACACATCCATTACATTCATAAGACATAAAAAATATCCCAGAATTTCCAGTTTAACCAAATATGACCTAGAAAACTGAAATCACCAATTTACATGCTTTAAATCCAATTTTTCCAAGATTAATCTAATTAATCAAATACCAATTCAAAGTCACCACACATGAATAATTCTATAAAAATTATAGACATAATAAGAGTGGCTATTATACTATAGAATGGCAACAATATTGTCCAACAATAATCAATAATATTGCCTAAAACTAATTCACACATGCACTATAGCTTCCAATCAATCCATCAAACCACAAAGCCCCAAATTTTTCAAATTTGAAGAACCCTAGAACCCTTCTAGATTGTCAATAAAAAAGAAACAAGATTTCCAAACTTTGGGTTTTTGAAGACTTACCTTAAATCTCTAAAGTTCCTTAAGCTTTTACTTGATTTTCCTTCAATTTTGTGCTTGAATCATCAAACATCAATGAAACCCATTTTCATCTTCCTTATTTGAGGCTCTCGGCAGTGAGTTGAATGAACAAGAGAGAGAAACGAAATTTTTCCCTTTTTATATTGGTGTTGACCGACTTTTGCTAGAAAAGTGGGCAATTTTGTCTATTTTTTAAAATTTAATCAAATTAAATTCAATACACTTTATAATATCCTATCAAAATTGGACACACAAAGACTAATTAATACATGCCATTTGGTCCAATAATAATTGGATAAATTCCATACTAATTATGGAAAACGTTTACTAATTAATAATTTAAATATTTAACAATTAAATATCTAAATAATTAATTAGAGTAATTATTATTATAAATGTATTTTTATTTACAATAAATAACAAATACATATATTTATGACATATGTCAAAATCTCATTTGACGAATAATTAATGTGTATCTAATCGTATTATGTATCAAATACAAATACACAATAATTATTATCGGACAAAATCCTCTAATGCATGTGTTATCGTTTAACTGATTAAACGATCCGAATTAACTTACTTAATTCGATGAAGTATTATGAATAATCTGTATTATTCATATCGAGTTGCCCAAGTGCTCAACGAGTACACTTCATATTGTGGGACTCTCTAAGTTTAGGTTTATCTGTCACGAAATCCAATTTCTTGTCCATAATCCACCCACTCATTGATTATGATGACCACGGATAATCTCGCTAAACTATGCAAGCCGAGGTCATATCATACGTATAATCCCTCCGTCACAGACCATCTGTATTATATATAGGATATAGATAACAACGTCAAATCCGTTCGGTATAATACAGTCGATTTTCAATTTACGATCTCTAAATAACACTCGGAACTGATTTCCGAAGTTATACCACGGCCATGGATTTACTAGATCGTAAACACGTGCTGGATGCTTATGCCCTGTACACAGGAATAACGGATCCTATCTTGATAAGCATTGGATATCATGAGCATCATTCCACACCCAACGAACATGCAGAGGTCTTATCATGAATAGATTGTTGACATGACTGCCATCAAATTGTGGAGGATAACTCATATATCCCACTGTGGTATCTCAAGTCGAAGGAACACTATGCTCGCTCAACTCGAGAAGGTTCCTATTAACGTTGGTGTACAATCTATTAGGAAACCTTCAATGAGTCGTTCAGTGTCTTATTAAATAAACACCTACATGTCTATACGAGTCTCCCGAGATTCATGGTTCACTGGGATAAATCATCGAACCAATTCACGATATACAACATATACTGGTCTCAGCGGATTTTACTAACCGATCAATGTTAGTAAATCTTGACCAGGAACTTTATTTAAGGATATACAACTAATAGTGCACTTCCCAAAGGCAATTACAAACTACGTTGTAACTGTTGAGTGAGGGACGGATAAGCCATGCGCAGCGGAACCCACCCGAGATCAAATCCCGAGCGAATAAATTTTTTTTCTGCAGTAATAAAAACTTTGTTAAAAATTTTTAATCACATATTTTAATTTTCTAATGCACTAAAAATCATTACCAATTTTTTTATGCATTAAAATAATTACCATAAGCTCAATTAAAAATTTTACACACTTTAAACAATTTATCAACTCTTGACAAATTAATCCAAGCAATTAAATTATTCTCCAACACTTGAAAAATAATCCAAGCATACAAAATCACTATATCAACTATATACTAATTTTTCCATACACTTTTATGCTTCAATTCTTCACATACATGCTTCTAATTATTCAACACTTCCGCAACAAATTTTTTTCAACAAAAACATCAACAAAACAACAATAAATTTACAAATTAAATTTACCAACAATTGATTTCAACTCTTGCCAATTGTTGAAGCTTTGCATCCAAAAACCCCAATTCCTCCAAGCTTTGAACTTCCTTCTTTTTCCACCAAATTGAGCTTCGTAAAGAACAAGTCTTGTTGATCAAAATGTGATTTGAACACTCAAGAATGACAACAAGATTTTCCCTAAATTTAACTCTTAAAACCTATGAAAATCAAAGTTTCAAGAACACAAATTAACCCTCAACTCTTAAGGATTAATTTCATGGACTTGATTATTTGTTGGGTAATATTTAGTGAGATTTAGGCTTGGATTTAGAGAGCAAAAAAAAAAAAAAAAAAAAAAAAAACTCAATTCATTTCATTTCTCTTGCTCGGCAGTGGCTTGCAAAAAGAAGTAGGTGTATTACTTTTTCTTTGTTTCGCCAGTGGGTAAAGCAGAAGCAATTTCCTCTTTCTTTTTATATTTTCGATTTTTTGCTTAACTAGTGAAAAAAACAAAACTAAACCAGTTAATTAAACCATGGTTTAAGGGAATCTTTTCCCTACACCACATATTTCAAAAAATTAACTTAACCAAAGTTAAAATAAAATCTCACCAACTTAGTCAACTTAGTCACAATCAAATGATTTAATTACTTTAACAAAAAATATTCAATTGCTTTAACTTAGTTACCTTAATTAATTAAAAGCTTTATTTGTATAAACCAATTAATTAATTTTGTACATTAATTTAACAGTTAAATTAATTTACTAATTAATTACTAATTTAATGTAAATCAAATTTACATTTATTATACAATAAACTTATATCAACTCTTGATATAAAATTAATTAATTCAATTCATCTCATGAATTATCGGATCAAACAATTTAATCCTTAAACCCAAAAATATTTTGTCAATATTTGTCGAAAAGTCGCCCTAGTGCCCAACGAGTAAACTTAATATAATGGAACTCTCTAGGCTCACGTTCGGTTGTTACTTATATATATACATATATCTCATATATTCGTACATATATTCATGAAGGCCTGCCTACCTACAAAACATGACTAAAAACAACACGACACATCAAACCATACAAGTCGAGGTTAAAATGTTAATGTATAATCCTTTCGTCATTACCGTCTCCAATTGAGTAAGGTTATAGATTTACTGTCAAAACCTTATCTACTCAATATAAAATAAATTTTCATAATTATATTCCATTAATAAATAATATATGCAAAACTATTTTTCAATATTATTTATAATGTTAGAGAAATAATTTCTTCAACGAACTTTCGGTCAAAAGATTTCCGGAATATAATCTGAAAATTTCTGAAAACAAAATCCAACCATATGGACTGAAGAATCCTCATATTAACACACACCGATCTTCGTGAGCATCGGTCTATACCTAACAGTCATCCAGTCAGACCATAAAAGGTCTCTGACATGCATGGTATCAGGCACAAATGACCACTCACAAGACCACCGTGGTGCTCAAGTCAAACGAGCACAATAACTACTCAACTCGAAAAGATAACTATTGACAGTTTTATGGAATATCTATTAGTCATCTTTTATGAGTTTGTTCGATATTCATTCCACTCCGCATTTCTAAACGAACTTCCGCTAAGCTCATAGTCTGTTGAGACAAACCATATGTCCATTACATATATAGACAATGCACTAGTCTTACCAATATAATGACCGACCCATGTCAATATATCTAGACCAGAAATAATTTATATTCGAGAGAATGCGTGATATTTCTCAACACCATTTGCAACTCTTACAACTATATCACCATATGTTGTAACTCTCGTGTCTTTACAATTTCATATAAAGTTCCGAGTGAAACTCGAAATCTCTAACTCTTAGAGTAATCTAACAATTAGATTTACAATATATAAATAAAAGTAATAAATTACAAAACAAATAAATAAATAATCATGATAAAGAAAATATTACATTGCATAAATAATAAATATTTATACAAAAAGTGAATGGTGCTCGATCACCATTTCCAACACTCCCACTTGATTTATTTCCATTCACGATGGTATCTAATACCCATCGACTCCACGTGTTTCTCAAACAACTTGGGAGTTAAGGCTTTAGTCAGTGAGTCCGCTACATTTTCTTTAGTTCGTACTTTACACGCTATAATGTCACCTCTAGCCAAAATTTCTCTAATTATGTGATATTTTCGTTCCACATGCTTAGATTTCTGATGAGCGTGAGGTTCCTTGGCTTGAGCTATCGCACCATTGTTGTCTCAAAATAATGGAATAAGATCTACTATAGATGGTACTACTCCAAGCTCCGTAAAAAACTTTTTGATCCAGACAGCTTCCTTTGCGGCTTCTGAAGCAGCAATGTATTCTGCCTCGGTGGTGGAATCAGCAGTCGAACCCTGTTTGGTGCTCTTCCAACTAATGGAACCTCCATTGAGAGAAAACACAAACCCAGATGTAGACTTTCTATCATCTGGATCAGATTGAAAATCTGAATCCGTGTAACCTCTCAACTGTAAGTCATTTTCTCCATAAATGAGAAACTTATCCTTTGTACCCTTAAGGTATTTCAGGATATGTTTCACAACCATCCAATGCTCCTGACCCGGATCAGACTGAAAATGACTTGTAACCTTACAACCATGCTAATATCAGGTCTAGTACATAACATGACATACATTATGCTACCAACAGCGGAAGCATAAGGTTGGCTAAGCATTTTAGCCCTTTCATCATCTGTCTTAGGACATATTTTCTTAGACAGATGAATACTATGTTTGAAAGGCACATTGACTGTCTTACAGTCAACAAAGTTGTACCTTTCTAAGATCAAATTAATGTACTTGGACTGGGAGAGTCATATCATCCTCCTTACTCTATCTCTATAAAGCTTTATACCTAGTATATAAGAGGCCTCTCCCATATCTTTCATGGATAAATTTCTTACTAAGATAGGCTTTGAAAAATTGTAACATACCTATATCGTTTCCGAGAATGAGTATATCATCAACATAAAGCACTAAGAAGACTACCATGCTCCCACTAACCTTTTTATAAACACATGATTCCTCTTCATTTTTAATGAAACCAGACGATCTGATCACATTGTCAAAACGAAGATTCCAACTACGGGAAGCTTGTTTAAGTCCATAAATAGACATTCTAAGCTTATAAACCAGATTATGATCTTTGGCGAATGCGAATCCCTTGGGTTGTTCCATATGGATATCTTCCTCAAGATTTCCATTCAGAAAAGCCGTTTTCACATCCATCTGCCAAATTTCATAATCATAGTGTGCGGCAATAGCTAATAAAATCCTGATTGACTTAAGCATGGCAATAGGAGAAAAGGTTTCCTCATAATCAATACCTGATTTCTGAGTATATCCTTTTGCTACTAGTCGGACCTTAAAGGTTTCAACCTTTCCATTAGGCCCCCACTTCCTCTTGTAAACCCATTTACAATCGACAGGAATAATTCCGTCGGGAAGCGGAACCAAGTCCCAGACTTGATTATCATGCATTGAGGCAATCTCAGATTTCGTAACTTCCAGCCATTTCTCCGCATCGATGTCTAACATCACTTCTCTGTAGGTTAAATGATCATTTTCTTCGATTAAGAAAACATCGAGGGCATCGTCAGATGTCGTCCTGTACCTGACATGGGGTCTCGATATCCTTTGTGACATACGAGGTGGTTGTGTCAAATGTATCTCATCTTCCTGAACTTCTGGTTCTATCATCGATTCAATGTTATTTTGATTGACTTCATCAAGATCAATCATTCTATGATCTGCATTTTCTAACACAAATTATGTTTCTAAGAAAGTTGCATTTCGAGCAACGAACACATTTCGATTCTCGGGATCATAGAACTGATATCCCATGGAATTTTTAGAATATCCAATTAATCGATACGTGTACCCTCTAGGGGCAAGTTTATCCCGTTGTGCAACTTTTACATAGGCAGGACAACCCCAAATCTTGACATACTTAAGACTCGGTTTCCTTCCAGTCTATAACTCATATGGAGTAGTCGGAACGGTTTTCGATGGAACTTTGTTCAGAAGATGAACGGCAGTGTCGAGAGCATGGCCCCACAAGTATATAGGTAGATCAGTAAAACTCATCATTGATCGAACCATATCTAATAAAGTTCGATTCCTCCTCTCCGAAACACCATTGTGTTGAGGAGTGCCTGAAGGAGCATACTGAGTGAGAATCCCATTCTCTTTTAAATAACTCAAGAACTCACTACTCATATACTAACTGCCCCAATCTGATCGAAGGCATTTCAAGAGTTTCTCGGTTTGTTTCTCTACTTCAAATCGGTATTCTTTGAACTTTTCAAAAGTTTCTGATTTGTGTCTCATAACAAACACATAACCATATCGTGACAAATCATCGATAAAAGTTACAAAGTATTGAAACCCACCCATGGCAGTATGATTTATAGGACCACATACATCGAAATGCACAAGTTCCAATAAATCATTAGCACGGTGTCCAACACCACTAAATGAGGAATTGGTCATTTTACCTTGAATACAATATTCACAAACTGGTAAAGGTTCTATGGTTAGATCCGATATCACACCATCCTTAAATAGTTTGGTTAGGCGTTTTATGCCTATATGACCTAATCTCATATGCCAAAGTTCTGTGTTATTTATTTCACCCGATCTTTTCCTTTTAGATTTTTCTATATTAAAGACATCATGATTTTTGGTAAGAATGTAATGACCATTAACCATGGGACATGAAACAAGCAAAACATTCATATTATCATATAAATTCAAAAGACCTTCTTTAATATTTACATGAAATCCTTCGTTGTCAAGTACATGCAGTGAAATGATTTGTCGTATCATAGTCGATACAAAATAACAGTTATTAAGTTTAATATTACATTCATGAGAGAGTTTCAAAAATAAAATTCCCACTGCTTCAACTTGTAGAGAATCTCCATTCCCTACTCGCAGCAGGATCTCTCCCGGCTTCAATCTTCTAGTTTCCCTCAGATCTTGCAACGAATTGCAAATGTTAGAGGGACAAACGGTGTCTAACACCCAAGTCGAACTAGAATCAAAAGCAAATGTAATGTCAATAATAGGAAAACAAATACCTGAGGGAGCTTTCTTCAAAGAGGCTAAATATTTTGGACAGTTGCGTTTCCAGTGTCCAAGCATGTCGCAGTAGAAATATTTTGCTTTTGCCACATCTGTATCACTTTTGGCTTAGAAACCCTCGCGGAAGCAACCTTTGGACCTTTACCTTTGACTTTCTTTTTCTTTTTCTGTTTCTTCCCAGTCGGCTTTTGAGAAGCCTGAGAATGTCCAGAAGAAGAAGCACCAGTGACAATGAAAGCAGAACTATTCTTATTCATGTCATCTTGAGCCGTCAGCAACATATTGTGCAACTCAGAATAGGTGGGAAGCATCTTATGCATGTTAAAGTTAACGATAAAGTCCTTGAAAGACTTAGGAATAGATGCAAGAATCACACTATTCCCGAGGCGGTTGTCAATAGGAATATCCATCCTTTCGAGCTCTTCGATACAATCTATTAGCTTCATCACATGTGGGCTAACAGGTTTTCCCTCTGGGAGGAAAGTATGAAAAAGCTTGACAACCGTTCTATGCATCTCTACCTGTGGTTGATCACTAAATAGTTCCTTCATATGCATCAAGATGGATCTGAAATCAGGAATCGACATATACTTCCTATGTAATTCCGGCACCATGGATCCCAAGATATATGACCAGACTTTCCGATCATCATCCTTCCATCTTTTGAACGTCTCACGTTCCTCATCTAAAGTATCATCCGAAACCCTTGCGGGCATTGGGCGATCTAGAACATATTCAAGTTGCTTCGCTTGACAGAGAATTCGGAGATTCATGAGCCAAACATTATAATTAACAGCACCCTGGAGCTTATGCGTATCAAGTATACGCGAAAGTGGGTTCGAAACAGACATTCTGTCTACACAAGGAAACAAAAATAAAGCGGAAAATTAATATTTAAATATCATGATAAAACACTAAATATAATATGGATTTACTTTTTCTATAAAGTGCCCTGGCATTGTCTTACATATTCTTTATAATCTCTACAAACAAGAATACATAAATTTAACTCTTAAATCTCACAATGCAAAGTAGATCCTTCTTAACATTTAGCAATATTGACCTTTGTAAATTCAAGAAGGTAGACAACTATTGTCAATTGCATCTCATGCAACTCTTACATTCGGTCCTAAATGGAATCTTATCCTCATGCTTTAACAATATTGGATAATTCAGTTTTTAGATCAACTTGTCTATCGTTGAAAATAGGATACTAATATTAACCTCACACTTTAGCAATATTGGATAATACTTTCTCTTAAATTCGACTCATCTCATGCTTAACCGGATTAGAACAAAACATTACAATCAATCACTCACGCTTTAGCAATATTGGGAATAATCATAATGGTTTAACTAAGACCATATAGACAAGCCGGACCATGTCATATTTTCACACAAAATTAATGACACTTAGATCTAATGTAGAGATTTCAACAAGCTCAAATGCATACAAATATTTAAATGTATGCATGTACAATAAAATGCCTAAACATGTAATCTACTATTAAATGTATACATGGGCATTTTATACAATTAAAAAAATTTGTAAGGAACGTGAATAATTAAAAGAATGTATCGCTCTGATACCACTTGTTGAGTGAGGAACGGATAAGCCGTGCGTAGCGGAACCCACCCGAGATCAAATCCCGAGCGAATAAATTTTTTTTTTCAACAGTAACAAAAACTGTGTTTAAAATTTTTAATCACACATTTTAATTTTCCAATGCACTAAAAATCATTACCAATTTTTTCATGCATTAAAATAATTACCATAAGCTCAATTAAAAATTCTACACATTTTAAACAATTTATCAACTCTTGACAAATTAATCCAAACAATTAAATTATTTCCAACACTTGAAAAATAATCCAAGCATACAAAATCACTATATCAACTATATACCAATTTTTCCATACACTTTTATTCTTCAATTCCTCACATACATGCTTCTAATTATTCAACACGTCCACAATAATTTTTCTCAACAAAACAACAATAAATTTACAAATTAAATTTACCAACAATTGATTTCAACCCTTACCAATTGTTGAAGCTTTGCATCCAAAAACCTCAATTCCTCCAAGCTTTGAACTTCCTTCTTTCTCCACCAAATTGAGCTTCTTGAAGAACAAGTCTTGGTGATCAAAATATGGTTTGATCACTCAAGAATGACAACAAGATTCTCCCCAAATTTAACTCTCAAAACCTAGGAAAATCAAAGTTTCAAGAACACAAATTAACCCTCAACTCTTAAAGGTTAATTTTTATGGACTTGATTATTTGTTGGGTAATATTTAGTGAGATTTAGGCTTGGATTTAGAGAGCAAAAAAAAAAAACAAAATAAACTCAATTCATTTCATTTCTCTTGCTCGGCAGTGGCTTGCAAAAAGAAGGGGGTGTATTACTTTTTCTTTGTTTTGCCAGTGGGTAAAGCAGAAGCAATTTCCTCTTTCTTTTAATATTTTCGATTTTTTGCTTATCTTTTCAATTGGTTTTTATTTATTGAAATAATGAAAAAACAAAACAAAACCAATTAATTAGACCATGGTTTAAGGGAATCGTTTCCCTACACCACATATTTCAAAAAATTAACTTAACCAAAGTTAAAATAAAATCTCACCAACTTAGTCACAATCAAATGATTTAGTTACTTTAACCAGAAATATTCAATTGCTTTAACTTAGTTACCTTAATTAATTAAAAGCTTTATTTGTATAAACCAAGTAATTAATTTTGTACATTAATTTAACAATTAAATTAATTTACTAATTAATTACTAATTTAATGTAAATCAAATTTACATTTATTATACAATAAACTTATATCAACTCTTGATATAAAATTAATTCAATTCAATTCATCTCATGAATTATCGTATCAAACAATTTAATCCTTAAAACCTAAAAATACTTTGTCAACATTTGACGAAAAGTCGCCCTAGTGCCAAACGAGTAAACTTAATATAATGGAACTCTCTAGGCTCACGTTATATATATATCTCATATATTCGTACATATATTCATGAAGGCATGCCCACCTATAAAACACGACTAAAAACAACACGACACGTCGAACCATACAAGTCGAGGTTAAAATGTTAATGTATAATCCTTTCATCATTACCGTCTCCAATTGAGTAAGGTTATAGATTTACTGTCAAAACCTTATCTACTCAATATAAAATAAATTTTCATAATTATATTCCATTAATAAATAATATATGAAAAACTCTTTTTCAATATTATTTATAATGTTAAAGAAACAATTTCTTCAACGAACTTTCGGCCAAAAGATTTCCGGAATATATTCTGAAAATTTCTGTAAACAAAATCCAATCATATGGACTGGTGAATCCTCATATTAACACACACCGATCTTCGTGAGCATCGGTCTATACCTAACAGTCATCTAGAGGTCAGACCATAAAAGGTCTCTGACATGCATGGTATCAGGCAAAGAGGATCACTCACAAGACCACCATGGTGTTTCAAGTCAAAGGACCACAATAACTACTCAACTCGAAAAGACAACTATTGATAGTTTTATGGAATATTTATTAGTCATCTTTTATGAGTTTGTTCGATATTCATTCCACTAATGAATATCCGCATTTCTATATGAACTTCCGCTAAGCTCATAGTCTATTGGGACAAACCATATGTCCATTACATATATAGACAATGCACTAGTCTTACCAATGTAATGACCGACCCATGTCAATATATCTAGACCATGAATAATTTATATTCGAGAGAATGCGTGATATTTCTCAACACCATTTGCAACTCTTGCAATTATATCACCATGTGTTGTAACTATCGTGTCTTTACTAATTTCATATAAGGTTTCGAGTGAAACTCGAAATCTCTAACTCTTAGAGTAATCTAACAATTAGGTTTACAATATATAAATAAAAGTAAGAAATTACCATACAAATAAATAAATAATCATGATAAAGAAAATATTACATTGCATAAATAATAAATATTCATACAAAAAGTGAATGGTGCTCGATCACCATTTCCAACAGTAACTACGCACTATACTGTAAATCATAGGGTCTTTATCTAATATACACGTATCACTATCAATGGACCAAAAAGTATAAAAATTGAGGACAAAATGTAGTTTCAAATGGCCACATACTTGTTAACTTCCAATCCTTGTAATCATATTACTTTTGCCTATGACTAATAACAAATAATGTCAATAATATACAACATTGTCGGCAACAATGTTCTACTGGAAAATTTGAAAGCACAAACAAACAAACTAACTAACTAACTAACTACATTTAATTATCAATTGAAAATTTTGAAAGCACATCCCTAATCATTTCTGCTGCATATTTTTGAAAGCATAATGTGGTTGACATTCTCAAGATAACTGCTTAAATAAAATAACATATTATAAATATGGTACATAGTAATAGGAAAATAATCATTTCTGCTGCATATTTTTGAATGAGAAATAATCATTTCTGCTGCATATTTTTGAATGAGACTAAGTTCTCGATTTCCTAGTTCATCCCTAATCAACTTCCGGATTTCACCTAGTAAAATGTCATTATTAAGTTTGTTGCTCTTTAGATCTTTCTCCCATTGATCATCATTATTCCAGTCAAAGGGCAGACAATCCTTACTTTCCAAAACTTTCGATTTTGATTCCTTGGTGTACTAGAAGTCCATAACTTTTGGTAATTGTTGGGGCATTTGCGACAACGTCGTCGTTCCACTGAATTTGCACTTGTGCTAGATGATATTATGATTACAAATCAACTGCAAACTGCATCATAACATAAAATTTAGGTAAGTTGCATTGCCAGAAAATGAAAAAAACATCCTACTCATATTCAACCTACACTAAATATACCCATCTTTTAATTTTCTCTCTTTGACTAATTAGTGACAGAGACAATTATAAAATATACAAATAAAAGAGGTATATGTAGTTTAACAAATGCTCTACCAAGAATTTGAAGGCTGTCAAATAACACGCTAATAAATGAAGGATTAGCCTGATATTTCTTTAAAGCTATTGACGAATTTTCAAACATCTAGAAACATGGAAGTAAAAAAACTTATTGTGATGTTTTATCTTTTGAGGTTTCTGTTAAAAATAAAAATAAAAATCATGAACATCTCAAGAAAACTGGATGCTTGCCCCAAGAATAAAGTAAAAGATCATCCACATGCAATTCTGTCTTTTTTTATTTCTTTTTACCCAAAGGCCATAACATTGTAAGTTATTTATTGATGAGAAAATGTAGAAATCACAAGGCCTGGGAAAACTCACCCAGTATAGGTTGATTATTATGTTCCCATAAGAACCAAAATCGGTGGAAGATGGGGCCAAATGACCCTTGTAGAAATAAAAACAACCCAATGATTAAGCGACCTCCAGCTCCGTCCTTCGTTCTTCATCGTTCTTGCAAGAACCCACCTATTCAAGTCACTGTTGGTCAAGATTACAGAGCATGAGTTTAGGATGAAGAGATAGAGAAGGAGTGAAATGTAGATTTGGGGTGAGGGTTTCGTACGTATAAATTGGGGTTGACTCAATTTTACATGTCTGTTTGGTTTCGACAACAAGATTATTGTTGGATAATTTTTTCTACTCAAAACGCAAGGACACATGTCGTTCTGGAGAATCTTCAGTAAAAATGGGGTAAGTCTATCACTGCTCTTGCCAATTTATTTCGATGAAAAAATCAGTAAAAATGATAGTCACATTTTAGAAAGCTCAGTTACAATCACATTTTCAGCGTGCTCAATCATATATAATTGAGTTTAGTCACACTTTAATGAGCATATTCACATTTGTTTTAGAGCATAGTCACATTTTAGGTTGTATATTATGTACAATATTGTGATTTTGGGATTAATTTTAACATTGTAGAAGTCTCAATTTAAGAAATGTTTTTCATGAAAATTTTAGGCATGAATATTAAGTGTATGTAGAATTTTACGGATTATGATTTAAGTTCAGATGAAAAAAATACGAGTGTTGGAAAATAGCTTATTTGAAATCATAAATCTATTTTTTTTAAAATCAAATTTCGATCGAAACATATCAATAATATAATTATTTTAAAGCTTATGATTATGGATCAATATTATATAATTTTTTTATGGAACATAATATATGTTGACAAAAGAAAGTCACCCTAGAACGAAATCGCCCTAGAACGAAGGAGTAAAGGACGAAGGCAATCAGGGCAAGCAAGTATCACGCCACAGAACAAGTCGTGAAACTAGGGCGACGACGAGAAGAGTAGTCAGGAAGGTCGCCCGACGACACAACAACTAGGATGACTCAGAGAGTCAGGACGACTGAACACATGATCCGATTGATCCCACGATTTAAGCGGTTGAAACAGTATCACCCACGACTTGGTAGTTCATTGAGCACAATCTGGCAGTTTCCCCTATGATCAGGCAGTTATGGCGCATAATTTAACGGTTGAAGACGTGATCCAGCGGTTGCAGAGAAGTTATGGACTAAAACCGTCCGAGCAGTTTACAAATTCCACTGTAAAAGACTTACTCATGCAGAGAGAAGCTCCCCCTATCAAATGAAGACTCAAACAAGTATCTTATTTTTTATTTCGTAGTTTCATAATCTTTAGGACTGTAATTTGTGTGCTTGTGCCCCTTGGAGGCTTATTCACTTAATCAAACACCCATTGCTGGGACTTTGTCTCAGGAGGCTTGAACCTTACACGTTTCTTCAGGCAGAAAATTACGCAAACACTTTTTGGCGACCACAATGGGAGAATTGGTGTAAAAGTGGAAATGCCTCCGAAAAGAAACATTAAATCTGGCTTAAGTACGGAGGAAGAGGGACTGGAGCAAACCAACCAGCCCCACGTTCCAACAGTAGTGGGCCATTTCGAGGGTCTGGTAGACGCTAGTCGATATGAGCATATGTGAGAGCTCAGCCCTAACGTGGTTCTCGCATTGTTCGGTGAATTCATGCAGAATGTTGTTGAGCAGGTTAGGCTTCAAAAATCTCATATCATAGATAAGTTTACTTCGACTAGTAACTCACATTATGAAAATATGGCCAAACACCTAAGCTCATTAAATGAGTTAATGGCCAAATGTGTAAACGGGTGGACAACCCTAGCATGGACTACACCTCCTCTTGCACCAAGCAGTCAGGAGGCTGGTCCGAGCAATATTCCTCCGTAAGGGGTCACTGTCCCTACGATTTCCAACGGGGGAATAAGTCATGGGGGCAATGGCCCACTTCTAGGGCCAAACCTACACCAAGAGCCAAATATGGCACAACATGAAGTGGTGTTGCCCCAAGGTCTCCAGGCTTCTCAGGGGCAGAATCACGACTATGTCCCATTCGTGAGAGGACCACATCCGTCACCCATAGCAATGTCATTCAATGGCAATGACATATTGAGAGAACAGATGACTGAGATTCTTCAAAATCAATTCGGTATGGGGGTACGGCCAATTCGGCCAAGGTATCGGAAGCCATATCCAGATTGGATCGATGTGGCATATCTGTGGCCTAGGAATTACAAAGTACCAGACTTTTATCTGTTTACAGGGTCTGGGGAAGTTTTACCATGGAACACATAGGACGATTTACCCTTCAGTGTGGAGAAACAACTGATTTCCATAAGTTGAGGTTATTCAACGGCTCACTGTCAGGAGTAGCTTTCTTCTGGTATGTCAGCCTGCCACCTAACTCGGTAGAAAATTGGCTACAAATGGAACAACTGTTCCATGCGCAATTCTACAAGGCCGAATCTGATGTGGCCTTGGCTGATTTGGAAAACTTGAGACAGTTACCAGGAGAATGGGCCGAGACGTTCTTACAAAGGTTTAAAGTGGCTTGAGGCCGATGTTACGTGTCTTTGCCAGAAAAAGAATTTGTGAGAATCGCCCAAAGCTGTCTCAATTTCGATCTGAAAAAGAAATTTCAAGATCGTGAATTTTGGGATCTCCCCCAACTCACCACTAGTGTGGTGCGATATGAACGGTTATTAAGAGAGGATGAGCAAATGAAAAATTCCAGTAAAGGAACTTATTACAGGAGCATCGATTGTGAAATAGGCGAAATGGACATCGAATCAGACGACTTATGTTTGGCCGAATTGGTTAAAGGGAAGACGTATGTTTGTAAGGCGTGGGCTGAACCCCAAGCCAAAGAAAATAACGATAAAAAGAGTAGGAACTTCTCGTTCGATATCACAAAAGTCGAAGCCATATTCGATCAATTATATAAAGATAAGAAAATTAGTTTGAGCGACCGCCACACATTACCAAGCGCCGAGCAAATCGGTGGTAAAAAATATTATAAGTGGCATAATGCATGGTCCAATTCAACTAATAATTGTCTTGTTTTTTGGAATGATTTGCAGGATGCCATAGAATCCGGACGAATAACATTTGAAAAAAAGATGGCAGTGGATGACAACCCTTTTTCCAAAGCCGATGGAATTAAACATGATCAACTCGGACCTTACCAAAATGAACTTGCCAAAGTTCAAGTTGGTCCTAGATGAAGAACATGAGTGTCATCGTCCAGACGCTCTGGAAAGGATTAAAACACCCCAAGAACGGAAGGATCTGCGAAATCTGTGTGCACGATGCAATAACAGTATAGAGTGGATAAGGGATTTGGAAGATAC
>SKCR01030108.1:0-46175 GCA_019454045.1 Zanthoxylum bungeanum
TGGAAATTGATTTTTTATCATTTTGTAATTAGTTACTGAATATATAAATGATAAAAGTCCTTATGATTAATTCTGGATTAATAAGATATGACACAATATCAATCACAAAGGTTTAATCATTAAATATTCTAGTCGTAGTATTATTGAGACTGGACATCGATAATGCGGAATAGACTGGTATTGCACTTGTGCGCGTTGTGGGAGCATAACGACATAGTTCTCATATTTAAGTATTGGATATTTATGCAAGTGTAATAGGAGGTTGTGTTTACCGATGGTACGGGAACAGCTTCGCTCTGGATAGACCCCGCGGAATCCCATTGGTAGTATGACTATGTGTCTATGGGAATCCGCATCAGGGTAGGTGTATTTGGTCTTAACCTGAGACTTGCATCGCTAATACTTGCGATGATCAATACGCTTTGGTTTTGGTCATCCGGGACTTTAACAGGTTCTGTGTACGCCTCTTCTGGGTTTATTGAGAATCGTAGTGTATTGGGTGTGATGTCAAGACGGAAGTATCACTTCAGTCATATGGAGATGATGATCACGCAGGGATACATAAATGGTTCTCTATTATGTTGCAACTATCGGGATAATATGACAAGGTCATGATTATCCGATTATAGAGACTAGTTATTTGTGATCCGATATATGCTTCGTACGGGGCAGACACTATTCCAGACCTAGGCCTTGCATGTGACATTTGATACTGGATCGCAATACGCAATACTACGTATACTACGCCTGACATAGATTATATATTCCTTAAAGAATATTTCTGGAGAATTGGGTAGGCACGGCGCTTTGCTAGAAGCCAACCATGTCTTGTAAATCGGTAAAAATGTGGTACTGGGTACGCACGTGTTCTGATAGTCCGACGACCAGATTTACTGCCAACATATCCAGAGATCTCATGGGTCGCTTCCCGAAGATTCACCGATGACGTTTGACTCGAACATAATTAATCTGGGATTAATTAGAAGAGAGAGAAAATTAATCTAGGATTAATTAGGCAGAATTTATCTGGGATAAAATTCAATTAGAGAGAGAGAACGATTAATTTGGAATTAATCGATAAAATTAATATATTTGATATATTAAATGAAATTAGATTTCATAACGGAATTAAAATTGGATTTTAATTCGGGCGAATGAATTAATTTAGAATTAATTCGCGAGCGACTTTAATAGTAATTTTGCTAGGCATAATTATTTAATTAAATTTGATTTAATTTACTCACAACGGAAAATTCGTTAATTCGGAATTAACGAACCCGAGCCCGGAATATTTTTACGGGCCCACTCAGATTTTGAATCAAAGTGGGGGCCCACAAGTCACATCACATAGTCTATCTCATCACCTTTGGTTGATTGATTAGAAGTAGTTAGTTGTTGGTGGCTTGTTCAACACACAAGTTTGAAAGCTTGAGTGACATTTACTAAATATTGTATTTGGTAAACGACTTTATTTTTTGGAAAAATAATTCACTCAACACACTTCACTCACTTCTCCTCTCTCTTTCACCGAAAATCTCTCTCTCTTTTACTCTCATTGCCGAGAGTTACAAGAAGAAAAATGGAACTTTTGTTGCAAAATTTTCTAGTGCTAGCACACTAAGAAGTCATACAAAGGTGATAGGGAAACATCCCTAGAGTTTGGAATTCTTTTTTCACCAAGCTTGGAGCTCAACAATCATCAAAGTGGAGCTTGGAGCACTACACAAGGAGCAAAGTTTTGAACTCTCCATCTACATCCAACCGAGCATTGTAATTATTTTCCGCTAACTTCTTTGCGTATTCACACTTCTATTATGCTTAAATGATCTTGGGATTGACCTTAGAAACCCAACAATGGTATCATGAGCCTATTTAAGCATGAAATTGATTAGGGTTTATATACTTGAATTTGGGTAATTTTGCTTGGAGCATGATTTGTCAAATTGAGTGTTTGGTTATGTTTGGATTATGATAACTTAGAGTTATGCATGATTAATTTGGATAAAAATTAATTAGAAATTTTCCTTAATTTTCCTATGATGGCCGAACCTATAGGAACCCTTATAGCTCATGGTGATTTTG
This sequence comes from Zanthoxylum bungeanum, assembly GCA_019454045.1. NCBI lineage: Eukaryota > Viridiplantae > Streptophyta > Magnoliopsida > Sapindales > Rutaceae > Zanthoxylum > Zanthoxylum bungeanum. The sequence continues at coordinate 2,083 of SKCR01030108.1, forward strand.
ATTTTAAGCCATTGGATGTGTTTAAAATGCTTGGATATATTGGTTTGTGATTTAATTGGATTGAAATCAAAATGAGAAAAAAAACATCCCTTGATAGCCGTGAGCTAAAGAGCATGTTAATGACTTGATTTTGATTCAATAATGTTGGACATGTATTGAAAATAATAATGCATGATTAATTATTGTAAATTGGTATTTTGGAAATGTTAATTTAAATAATTAATTATGGCTATACATTGAATTAAATAAATTGTTGATATTTCGAATATTAGAATTTAATTAATTAGGCTTAATTTGGAATTGGGCTAAAATTATTGTATTTGGGCCTTTGGGCTTGGTTGGGCCAAGTTGGTTTAGGACAATTGGATTGGATCCAAATTGGGCCTAAAACCATACCATTAAGTCCAAATATAATAAATGGGCCTTTAAATAATTAATTGGGCCTAATGGGCGAAAATTAAATTTATGGCAAATGGTGATTCCTTATTGGGCTTTGGTTGCCAAAGTCCATGCCTTAAGAAATTAATTGAAAACCCATTGGTCTTTAATTAATTGACATTGGATGTTAATTGGGCTTTGAAACCCATTAAGATTATATTTAGAATCTAAGTCGTAAAGGCACATTAAAGTGTAATTATTTAATTTGGAATTAAATAAAGAATTAGTATTGAATACAAATTAAATTGGATTTAAAATTGTAGTTCGATATAATTCAAGAATTTGTACTTTGAGTACTTATTCTTAAACGAGTTGAACTCGGGCAAATCAAATCGTTGTTTGAACATTGGATGATCACTTAATTCAAAGATTAATTAATTGGATTAGATTGATTGAATAACATGCTTTGTGTGAATACATGAATGTATTGTACGAATAATGTATATCGGATGGATATTAGAAGGGTGGGGGCAATTTTGGAAATTGTTGTAATAAATTTAGAATTTATTAAATTGGACCTGCGTGTCCAGCCTTTATCTCTGAACTCTTTGTAATTCTCTTCTCACCAATTCCCCTCAATGTAATGAGGTTTCTTTATTGTATTATGTAATTGGGTAGAAGTTAGAATAGTGCTAGCCGGGGAGGAGAATGGCGAGTGATTTGTTCTAGGAACAATTTGTGAGATATTCATCTGCATATCATTATTAATTTATTTATCGCGCCTTATTATGCTTTTAGAATGCATGTTTAAGGTTGTATGATGAGACCTAATCAAAGATAATAAATGGTTGCCAATTTACGCGAAAAAACTCTCAATTAAATATTAAGCGTTTTCCTTCCATTGAATGGTTCTTTCTAAAGATCCAAGATTGGCATTGGTTTGTTGGCCAAAGTCAAGATCAATGTCCATCGCGGATGTGTTTGAACCATGAAAGCTTTGTTCCATATCGCATGTCTTGGGCAAGTTGTGATTTGTTGGCCAAAGTCAAGGTGAGTTCTTGTTCATCGATATGGATTACGAAGTTTTCTAAAGTCAATGGGTCCCGCTTAACTGGAATCATTAAGCTTGTTGAGCCAAAGCCAAGGCTTAGTTGATTCAGAGGAAAAAGTTAGGAAAATATATTGGATATATTGGCACATATATTGTATAGATGTTTCGGACTTGGAGGTCCACCTACCGGATCTATGAATTGATGAGATCCAATTGATCGTAGAGATCTACCTAGTTAAATATCATACAGCTTGTTGGCCAAAGTCAAGGTTGTGTGTTATTTAACGGGATCCTAGCCTACTAGGAAACTAGGTTTCCCGAGTACTCAACAGAGGGTTAGAGGCTCGCCGAAAAATAGTGGGAGGCTAGTATTGAATTTGCAATTTCGTTCAAATACTTGCCAAATACGCGCTTTCAAATTATTTCGTCAATTATATATTTATTAGTTGGACTAATATTTTATTATTTTTCTTGTACAGTTGGACTGTACCCAAATATCGTTAATTGAATAGTTAGACTATTGCAATTAAGATGACTGGAATGATCAGGGTTATAGACATTATCATGGGCGAAAATGTCTTTAATGGCGCGAACTTTCCTGACTGGGATATGAACCTCAGGATTGTCCTGGGGGCTGAGAGGATGCTCTATACAATAGAGAAACCTCTCGGGCCTAAGCCCGGAAATTAGCAGCCGCTTGAGCTTGAGCTTTGGAAGACTCATAGCGATGACAACTCAACTGCTCAATCCGTCATGCTCGCTGCGATGACCCCTCAATTTCGTCGCCAAAACAAGGGATTGGATCTCTATACTATGATGGCAAAATTGAAGGATCTTCATCGATCTAACCTTAGATCGCAAAGGTATGAATTACAGAAGAAGCTTTTTCGCTCTCGGATGTCAGAAGGTACATCTGTCGAGCACCATGTGTCGCAGATGATTACTGACATTGAATAGCTGGGTCAGCTAGGCATAACCTTTGAGGCTGAGACTTCTATAGATTTGATCTTGCAGTCTCTTCCTGACAGCTGGAGCGGATTCATCATAAACTACAATGTGATGAACCAAGACCATATTCTTGGAGAGCTGATGGCAATGCTGCGTTAAGCATAAAAAGAGCTATGGAAGGGCAAAAAGCGTGAGGCGCACTTCGCTTCAACATCTCAGTCTCCCAAGGCTTGGCCGAAGGCTACTGGAGGTGTAAAGAAGAAGAAGAAGAAGGGCAAAGCCAAATAATCAAAGTCTTCTGGGAAGGCAAATGACAAATCCCAAGATGTATGCCTGTAGTGTGGCAAACGGGGTCACTGGAAGTGTGACTGCCGAGAGTACAAGGCGCACATGAAGGAAATCAAAGCGGGCAAGGCACCGGCTTCAGGTATGTTTGATATAGAAATAAACATGTCTACTTCTAGTTTAAAAATTGGATTTTTGATTCTGGTTGTTGTACTCATATGTACTGATGTGCAGGATCTGCAGATTAGCATGAGACTGGCCTCATGGGAGATTGATCTACGAGTTGGAAATGGGACCAGGGTCGCTGTTTTGGCTGTAGGGACTTATATTTTGGAACTGCCATCGGGGCATGTACTAAACTTATCATACTGTTATTATGTACCTAGTTTGACTAAGAATATTATATATGTATCTTTATTAGCCCAATGTGGGTATACTTTTGTTTTTAGAAACACTAGGTGTTTTATCTTATAAAAAGATATGGAGATATGCAGTGCTGATGTGAATAATGGTCTTTATATTTTGAACATAAATCAATCTCAAACATATAATGTAACAAACAAAAGGCTTAAACTAAGTAACAAAGATGAAACTTATATGTGGCATTGTCGTTTGGGACACATTAACAAGACTCGTATATCCACACTTTCGAAGAGTGAGTACTTGGACGGATTTGATCTAAATTCATATGACGTATATGAATCTTGTTTATTAGGCAAAATACCTAAAACACCTTTTAGTGGTAAAGGTGCACGTGCCACCGAACTGTTAGCCCTCGTTCATAGTGACGTATGTGGGCCCATGTCTAGCCAGGCTAGAGGTGGATATGAATACTTCGTAACCTTTACGGATGATGCATCGCGTTATGGTTATGTGTATCTTATGAGACACAAGTCGGAAACCTTTGAGAAATTCAAAGAGTTTCGACACAAAGTAGAAAAATAGACCGGCAAAAGTATTAAAACATTATGCTCGGACCGTGGTGGAGAATACTTAAGCAATGAGTTTCCTGATTACTTGAAAGAGTATGGTATTCTTTCACAGTGGACTCCTCCCAGAACACCACAATTAAACGGTGGGTCTGAACGGATAAACCGAACTTTGTTAGACATGGTAAGGTTGATGATGAGTCGCACAGAGCTACCCATTTCCTTCTGGGGATATGCATTGAACAGTGCAATACTTATTTTGAATAAGGTTCCGTCAAAGTCTGTTCAACAGACTCCGTATGCAATATGGACAGGAAAGAAATCGGGTTTCTCATTCCTGAAGATTTGGGGTTGCTGGGCATACGTTAAACGTTTGGATGGTACCAAACTTGAACCCAAATCGGATAAGTGTCTATTTGTAGGTTATCCTAGGGAAACCAAAGGATATTACTTCTACAACCCACAGAGAACAAAGTATTTTTTGCTCTACATGCGGTTTTCCTTGAGAAGGAATTCCTAAATGCAGTGGTTATTGGGAGGAAAGTAGAACTCGGTGAAAATCGGAGTGATACTGTTCCTGGCACTGAATCCTTAACGGAATATGAACAGTTCATCAGGGATGAAAATGTACCACAATCTTCGAATACACAAGAACCGCGTAGATCGGAGAGAGTCAGAAAATAACCTGAGAGGTATGAGTTTCTGATCCCACCTCATGTGGATATTAATCTTATTGAGGAAGACGAACCAGCTACGTATGAGGAAGCGATACAAGGTATCGACTCCGGTTTATGGCAAGATGCCATGAAATCCGAAATGGATTCCATGTACACCAACCAAGTTTGGACACTGGTTGATGCACCAGAAGGCGTAAAGCCTATTGGTTGCAAATGGGTCTTCAAGAAGAAGACCGACATGGATGGCAACATACAAACGTACAAAGCTAGGCTTGTAGCGAAAGGGTATCGTCAACGACATGGTGTCGATTATGATGAAACTTTTTCACATGTTGCCATGATTAAATCCATTCGGATAATGTTTGATATTGCTGCATATTTCGATTACGAGATATGGCAGATGGATGTCAAAACTGCTTTCCTTAACGGAAACTTTTTGGAGGATGTTTATATGCAACAGCCTGACGATTTTGTCGTACCAAAACATGCAGACAAGGTTTGCAAGTTAAATCGATCCATTTATGGATTAAAGCAAACACCGCGTTCTTGGAACCAATGTTTTGATGAGATCATAAAAGAATATGATTTCATTCAAAACGAGGATGATCTTTGTGTATATAAGAAGGTTAGTGGGAGCGCACTGACATTCATTGTCCTTTACGTTGATGATGTATTGCTTATTGGCAATGACATTCCCATGCTACAATCTGTGAAAGCTTGGCTTTCATTAAAATTCTCCATGAAAGATCTGGAAGAAGCAGCCTTTATTCTGGGAATAAAGATCTACCGGGATAGATCTAGAAAGCTGCTTGGACTCTCCCAGAGCACGTACATTGACAAAGTGTTGAAGAGATTCAACATAGAACAGTCTAAGAGGGGACTATTGCTAGTGTCACATGGCGTCACTCTATCTAAGGACATGTGTCCTAAAACTCAAGATGAGAAAGACAACATGAGTCGGATCCCATTCACTTCGGCATTCGGATTGATCATGTATGTCATGATATGTATGCGACCTGATGTCTCCTATGCTTTGAGCATGTGTAGTCGCTATCAGACCGATCCAGGTGATGGTCACTACGTTGCGGTTAAGAACATCCTTAAGTATCTTAGACGAACTAGGGATGCGGAATAGACTAGTATTGCACTTGTGCGCGTTGTGGGAGCATAACGACATAGTTCTCATATATTTAAGTATTGGATACTTATGCAAGTGTAATATGAGGTTGTGTTTACCGATGGTACGGGAACAGCTTCGCTCTGGATAGACCCCGCGAAATTCCATTGGTAGTATGACTATGTGTCTATGGGAATCCGCATCAGGGTAGGTGTATTTGGTCTTAACCTGAGACTTGCATCGCTAATACTTGCGATGATCAATACGCTTTGGTTTTGGTCGTCCAGGACTTTAACAGGTTTTGTGTACGCCTCTTCTGGGTTTATTGAGAATCGTAGTGTATTGGGTGTGATGTCAAGACGGAAGTATCACTTCAGTCATATGGAGATGATGATCACACAGGGATACAAAACTGGTTCTTTATTATGTTGCAACTATCGGGATAATATGACAAGGTCATGATTATCCGATTATAGAGACTAGTTGCTTGTGATCCGATATATGCTTCGTACGGGGCAGACACTATTCCAGCCTCAGGCCTTGCATGTGACATCTGATACGGGATCGCAATACACAATACTACGTATACTACGCCTGACATAGATTATATATTCCTTAAAGAATATTTCTGGAGAATTTGGTAGGCACGGTGCTTTGCTAGAAGACAACCATGTCTTATAAATCAGTAAAAACGTGGTACTGAGTACGCACGTGTTCGGATAGTCCGATAACCGGATTTACTGCCAACATATCCAGGGATCTCATGGGTCGCTTCCCGAAGATTCACCGATGACGTTTGACTCGAACATAATTATTCTGTGAATAATTGGAAGAGAGAGAAAATTAATCTAGGATTAATTACGGCAAGAATTTATCTGGGATAAAATTCAATTAAGAGAGAGAGATAACGATTAATTTGGAATTAATCGATAAAATTAATATATTCGATATATTAAATGAAATTAGATTTCATAACAGAATTAAAATTGGATTTTAATTCGGGTGAACGAATTAATTTAGAATTAATTCGCGAGCGACTTTAATAGTAATTTTGCTAGGCATAATTATTTAATTAAATTTGATTTAATTAAGTCGCAATGGAAAATTCGTTAATTCGGAATTAACGAACCCGATCCCGGAACGTGTTTGCGGGCCCACTCGGATTTTGAATCAATGTGGGGCCCACAAGTCACATCACCTAGTCTATCTCATCACCTTTTGGTTGATGGAAGTAGTTAGTTGTTGGTGGCTTGTTCAACACACAAGTTTGAAAGCTTGAGTGACATTTACCAATTATTGTATTTGATATATGACTTTTATTTTTGGAAAAATAATTTCACTCAACACACTTCACTCACTTCTCTTCTCTCATTCACCGAATATCTCTCTCTCTTTTACTCTCATTGCCGAGAGTTACAATAAGAAAAAAGGAAGTTTTGTTGCAAAATTTTCTAGTGCTAGCACACTAAAAGAGTCATACAAAGGTGATAGGGAAACATCCCTAGAGTTTAGAATTCTTTTTTCACCAAGCTTAGAGCTCAACAATCATCAAAGTGTAGCTTGGAGCACTACACAATGAGCAAAAATTTTGAACTCTCCATCTACATCCAACCGAGCATTGTAAGTATTTTCCGCTAACTTCTTTGCGTATTCACACTTCTATTATGCTTAAATGATCTTGGGATTGACCTTAGAAACCCAACAGAAACTAGCTCTCTTCTTGCATGGTTTTAGAGGTGATGATTTGGTGGCGGATCGTCACTTGTTACATCATTGAATTCCCCCAAGAGATTAGTTGGGATTGTTGGATTGTTAAGATGATTCGTAGTACCACGTTGTTGGGAGGTTGAAGAGATTTGTTCCAACTACTTTTGAAGAGCCATGTTGGGGCTTCGCATGGCTAGATTCTCTTCTTCCAAAGCACGTAAGCATTCCTAGAGCATGGCCAATTATGTAGCCATAGGTCTGGTGTTTGTTCATTGCTAGAAGCCATCTGTAATGGTGTCAGAAGGTCTGTAGAATGAGATGTCTTTACTTACTATAAATCGCTAATGGCCCACGGTGGGTGCCAAATTATAGACCTTGGTTTTCACCTGAGGTCCACAATCGAGAATTTATAGTATATGGCACTAGCGATCCTGCAAAGCAAAGTTAGAGTGAGCGAGGAGTCTCTACCAACCGATGTGGTGGGTGCCGTGGGCACTCCGACGCTCAAGTCAGTAGTGAGGACGGGTGGTAAATAATGGAAGAACAAGGTCTAAAGTTACCTTGACCTTCGTTGACTACCGTGAGGGCAGTGGGCTGGTGTTTAGAGAGTAAGAGGTTTTTGAGAGCTCAAGTATGGGAGCTGAGACTTGAAAGAATATGTACTTCGAGCTATGCCATTATATATAGGTTGATGGGTATTACCTTTATAGTTGGCACAATATTGTATTTATTGAGTTGAGACCCATAACATGTTTGATGTATCTGCTTTCGGTGAGGGAGAATATTTGCATGTGGAGTTAGTATTTCTGTTAGGAAAAGTGGGTTACAGCATTTGAGAGATTAAGGAGGAAACATGAGGCATGTATTGGGTCTTTTAAGTCTTTCAGGCCGGACTACTGTCTTGGGCTTCATTTGATCTTGGATCCGAAATGAAAAGATGATTTTGGTCCCTTGGACCTAAATTTGGCTCGTACAGTACCTAAAAGAAACTCATTCGGGTCCTATGAGGGAGAAACTGGAGCGGCTTGGCAACTGCGAGTTGAGGTATGATCACAAGGCAACTTCTTCTGTAAGAACTATCTCTTGGGTGGTCGTAATAATATTATGTATAATGTGTACCAAGGCAAAACTTATGTAAAACTAATATGAGAATCTCTTGAGAAGAAGTACAAAATAGAGTATGTCAGACAAAATGTTTTTGTCATTGGTAAGTTCCTGGACTACATAATGGTAGATTCAATAACGGTAATGTATTAGTTGGATGAACTACACTTGATCATTTATAAAATATTAGATGAAGGAATGAAACTCTGTGAGACATTTCAAGTTGCCACAATCATTGAGAAGTTGCCTCCATCATGGAAGGACTTCAGAAATTATCTAAAACACAAAAAGAAATAGATGAGTCTTAAAGATTTAAGAGTCCGATTGAGAATCGAATAAGAGAACAGAAAGTTCGTGAAGGATAGCTACAAGACCATTGAGTCTAAAACCAACGTCATTGAGGGTTGAAAAGGTAGCTAAAAGAGAAAGAACAGTGGAGCTGATTCTTCCCAAGCGAGCAAAAAGTTTAATGGAAAGTGTTGCGCCTGTAGGAAAAGCAGGCACATGGTAAAGAAATACAAAAACAAGAAGTCCCAAGACAATGACAAGAAAAAAATTAGGCTCATGTCACTGAAGATGAGTTAATGAATGATGAAATTTTAGAAATGAACATTTCAGCAGTTGCAACAGAAGCCAACTTGGTTGGTAACCCGAGAGAATGGTGGGTAAACACGAGGGCTACTCGTCATATTTTTACTGACAAAAATATATTTTCCTCTGATTAAAAGGTTGATGGTGGCGATCATCTAACCATGGGAAACTCGTCTACTTCCAAAGTGGTTGGAAAAGACAAAGTAGTTCTGAATATGACATCTAGAAAAGAGCTCACATTGAATAATGTTTTGCATGTTCCTGATATTCGGAAGAACTTGGTTTCGGGTTCCCTTCTCACCAAGAATGATTTTAAGTTAATTTTTATTTCTAACAAGTTTGTATTGACCAAAAATAATATTTATATGGGAAAATGATACCTTACTATGGGATTTTTTTAAATATAATGTAATGATTGTCAACCGACACAGTGATATTAATAATAATAAAGCTACATCTTCTACTTATATTATTGAGTCACAAAATATATTATATGGTAGATTGGGGCATGTTAAGTATAATACAATGCGTAAATTAATTAATATGGACCTTATACCTATATTTACAATTGATAACCAACATAAATGTGAAGTATGTGTTGAAGTAAAAATGAATAGAACATCATTTCACTCCATAAAGCGGAGTTATGAACCCTTGGAACTTATACACACCGATGTGTGTGATATGGATGTTCTGTAAACAAGAGATGGTAAAAAAATATTTTCTCACTTTTATCAATGACATCACAAGATTCTGTTATGTGTATTTGTTGAGGAGCAAAGATGAAGTTATTGATAGCTTTAAACAATACAAAAACGATGTTGAAAATCAACTTGGCGAGAAAATCAAAATAATCATGAGTGATAGGGGAGGTGAATATGTATCATCATTCAGTGAATATTGTTTCAATCATGAAATTCTTCACAAAACTATTGCTCTTATTCACCTCAATAAAATGGGATTGCAGAACACAAAATCGAACGTTGAATGAAATGATGAATGCAATGTTGACAAGTTCTGGTTTATCCCAGAATTTGTGGGGGGAAGCCTTGTTTTCCGCCAACTACATTCTAAACAAGCTACCTCACAAAAGATTGGACAAGATACCATATGAATTGTGTAAAGGTCACGCATCTTCCTACAAATACCTAAAAGTGTGGGGGTTTCTCGCCAAAGTGATGGTTTCTAAACCAAATAGGGTTAGAATATGACCAAAAATTATTGACTGTATATTCATTGGATATGCTCACAACAGTAGCGCGTATCGATTTTTGGTATATAAATATGAGATTCTTGACATCAATCCAAATATGATAATTGAGTCTGGGAATGCAATATTTTTTAAAGAGATATTTCCTTATAAAGAGAAACATATAACGAAGTCTCTAAAAAGAAGAATTAACATTGTTACAAGTAGTGATTAAGTTAACTAAGAATCAGATGAACCTGAAAATGTTGAGGAAAATGAACCTAGACGTAGCAAGAGAGCAGGAATGTCTAACTCATTTGGACCTGATTTTTTAACATACATATTAGAAAATGAGCTTTAAAGCTATAGAGAATCAATATCTTCTTCAGAAGCTCCTTTATGGAAATAGCCTATAAACAGTGAGATTGATTCAATCATTCAAAACCATATTTTGAAGTTGGTTGATCTTCCTCCATGTTGTAAGCCTTTGGGCTATAAATGGATTTTCAAGCGGAAGATGAAACCGGATGGATCAATAGATAAGTACAAGATAATACTTGTATTAAAGGGTTATAGACAAAAGGAATGTCTTAATTACTTTGATATCTATTCACAGTGACTCGTATCACTACAATAAGAATGATTATAGTCATACCAGCTATATTTGGTCTTAAAATACATCAAATGGATGTTAAGATGACATTCTTAAATGGTGAATTAGATGAGGAGACAAATAGATGTTGTCAAGTGGGTTCAAAATCAATCAGTGTGATAAGTGTGTATACACTAAATCAACTCAAAAAGAATATGTCATTGTGTGTCTCTATATAGACTATGTGCTGATAATTTGTAGTAATCATGATATTATCCAGACTACCAAGAAAACTTTGACCAACAAATTTGACATTAAGATTTAAGAGTGGTCGATGTGATTCTGGGAATTAAAATTTTGAGACCATCAGAGGGATACATATTATATTAAGCTCATTATATTGAGAAAATACTTGAGAAATATACCAAATAAGATCTAAACGTAGCTAGAAATCATGTGGACCTAACTCTTTATTTATCAAAGAATACTGGTTTGAGCGTATCACAATTAGAGTATTCGAGAATCATCGGAAGTCCGATATATCTCACAAATTATACACGACCAGATCTCGTTCAAGTTGTAAACATGTTTAGTAGATATACGAGTAATTCATGACATAACCACTGGAAAGTCATAGTAAGAGTTTTGAGATATCTAATAGAAACTTCAAAATATGGTATGCATTATACAAGATATCTTGATGTTTAAGAGGGACACAACGATGTTAACTGGATATATGATATATATGATTCTAAGTCCATAGTGAATTTGTTTTCACACTAGGAGGTGCAGTTGTGATGCGGAAATCCTCGAGACTAACATGTATTGCTCGGTCTACTATAGAGTATGAGTTCATAATAGTAGACAAGGCAACAGAAGAAGCAGAATGGCTTCGAAATTTCTTAGAGGATATTCCAAACTGACCAAAACCGGTTGTAGACATTGTATTTTTTCAAGAGCCCGATGATGAGCCTCGTATGGAGGCACTACCTGAAAAGTTGTGGAAGTTGCAAATAACGAATGCCGGAAGGGAGGAAAACCTCCAAAATTAGTACCTCATTGGATTCAGACTCACTATTCCACCTCGGACTCGCTCAGTCAGCTGCTGCTTCAAACCTTAGCTTCGGACCTCCCATGCGGCCCATCCATGAGGCCTAAAACCCCACGCAATCGGCCCATGCAGCCCATGCATAATCTTCCCAAATATGAGAGCATCAACACTTTCCAATTTAATGAGATTTTGGAATCTCATCCTTACCAATTTAACAAGATTTGAGATTTCCTCATCACCAAATTTACAAGATTTTATTCCCAAAATAATTTGATAATATATTCCCAAATAGACATGATTTTTTTCCCTATTTGTAGATCCCTTCAAATCATTATAAAAGGGAGGCTCTTCATCTACTTCTAGGGGAGGCAACTCGAAAAAAAACCTAGGGGATCACCGAAAAAAAAAGAGGGGGAACCACCCAAAAAAGAAAACAGAAAGAAAGAAGGGAACCGCCAAAAAAAAAACAGAAAGAAAGGGGGGAACCACCGAAAAACAACAAAACAACGTGAGAATAAGGAGAAAAATAAAATAAAAAAACAAAAAAATCGGAAAAAAAAAAAGAAGCAACCAGCAGCGCAAAGCAAACAGAAACAGCAACCAGAGGCGCGAAACAACAATCAGAAATAGTGAAATAGAAAGCAGAAATAGTGAGCAGAAACAGCGAAACAGCGAGCAGAAACAGCAAACCAGTGAGCAGAAACAGCGAACCAGCAACCAAAAACAACAAACCAACAAACCAGCGATCCTTCCGGCAACGGTCTAACGCACTTCCGGGAAAACAACTTAAAAAGTAAGACCTGAGGGCACCCTTACCATATTTATTTTTATAGTTCTGGACGTTGCATGTCTGGCTGGACGTGAAATACGTCTAGCCGGGTATGCGAAGTCCTACATCAAAAATGGCCAAATCTCTTGCCACATTTCTTCTTTGACATTTTGTTATTTATTTTTTATCTATTTATTCACTTTTATTGTTATTTTATTTCACCTTTATTTTGTTTATGTTTGTTCATGTTGATGATTATCCGTATATGCATGGTTATATTTTTTTTATGTCTGTTTACATTGCGTTGATGATTATGTGTGTTATTATCCCTTGCGGTATATCGGATGGAAACCAAGACGTAAATTCCGTAGCCGAATCCGAATGGACGGTAGTGCGGTTTGTACTTGGGATACAACTTCACGTGCTACTCAGGAAATACTCATATATGCGTGATTGATCCCCTTTTTGTTTGCCATTTATATTAATGAATCATTTGCTTTTTAATTGTTTATTATAATTTTCATTATCGCACCTCGTATTTCTTAATTTAATATGCTTTTGGAACTACATTATTGTGATTATTATTTTGGTTGGGTATGTTATTACATTTTTATTCACTTTTATGCATGAATTGCATTAATACTTGACTATACCATTGTGTGAACCCGTACATCATACTGGCATAAGTAAGGGACCATTCTGAACCCAACGGTTTGAGGTCTTCCCTTGCGAGGGGTGAGTGCGGCCTTAAATCTTTCCTAGTTCCCACTGGGTGGCGACTCCTTTATTCTCTGGTTTAGTCCCCCGCGGGCTAATTCGTACTCTCTATGGGATGAGAGCCCAACAGTGTCGTGGTCGCCGAACATTATAGGCATAGCAGTAAACCCTGCTTCGCTCCTACAGATGGCGACTCCACTGGGGATAGAGAATCGGCGCCGAAACAATGCCTTGTAGTGTCCATGGCTTTGGCTTTGGTTAACCAAGTCTCATATATTTTGCATACCCTTCTTACCCCTGATGGCGTCATGTATCGTGAATTCGCTTTCACTCAAGGCGGTGAATCGTTATGTGATGATAACCATCACTCGTTGGCACGTACCCTAGGGTATAAAAAAGGCATTCTCACTTGGTCGCTTGAACTCTTGAGTGGGGAGACCTAGTTGTGTGCAACTTTTCGCCGATGAGAGTCTTATCCATACCCTTGTAAACCCATATACGAACCATAGTTATGAGTCCTATAGAAGCCACCCTCATGCTTGTGTTTGGGTCCATTATCATTTGGATCCATTTGGACTTTTCGTCATAGGATACGAACTTGTTGGGCCACTTAAACTAGGACGAGTTTGTATCTTATGATGATTGGGCCAAAAGTTTTCAAAGTAACGATGGGCCATCTTGTGTTCGCCCCCTATCATTTGATATCATTTAGCCACCTTATTGCAAAAGTGTAAACCTGTTGGGCCTTTTCAACTAGGACAAGTTTACACCTCGCGATAATCTTGTTGAACGCTTTAAAATGATAACGGGCCAACTTGTATGAAAACCTTGATGGACTTAGAAGGTCCAAACATGATCCGAATATGTCAGATGCATGAGTCTGATATCCGCACTGGCTTTCATCCAGGAAGGGTACGCCTTGTTATGGCATATTTGTATACTTTTGGATATCTCCATGTTCGTCTCCGCCACAATCGTGATTACCGATGGCCCAATTCGTCGTTTCTAGACAATGGCATGATCCCCATAATAGGCTTAGTTAATCTTGTAAATGGGCGGTCTTTGTCTTTTACTGATGAAGATGGACTGAGGTAGCCAAGGTTCACCCATGTAGCGTAGGAGAGAACGATCTTTGTGTACCCCACATTGGTGCATAAATTGAGTCATACCTAGGGAAAAAATGGACTTACCACGGGTGTGGGAGGAATAAGGTCGGAAGGGTATATGATGTTTTGATAACCACATACATCTCATGCATCACATACATCTCATGCATCACATGCATCTCATGCATCCCATGCATCTCATGCATCCCATGCATACACGCATCGCATGCATACACGCATCATGCTGACCCATTGTCTTAAAAGCCATCATAGATATCCATTGGGTTAGAGAAGAAGGAAGACTTGTCAAGAAGAGGTTAGCAAACATGGATGCTTCAGATAGCGAAGATTCCCGCATAGATCAATTGGAGACCAATATCACCAAAATTATCGAGCAACTACAAGCTTTGACCAACGCTGTAGCCAATTTGACAGTACCCCGCACAGTGGGAATAGAAAAGACCGAGGATGGAAGGCTTGAGGAGCCCCCGAATAGGGTGAGTGAAGAAATCCATGTTTTTTATGATGACATGGCTGAGTATGCCGCGGGAAGGATAGTCGGGCCTCAGGCAGAGTTACAGAATCTCAGAGAACAAGTAGAGTCAGTTACCCGCAAGATGAAGAGAAAACATGAAGATCAAATAGAGTATAATGTGATGACTTTCGAAGAACAGCTGCCTCCCCAGTTTAAGATGCCTAACATGGCCAAGTTCAACGAAAACGGAGATCATATGGTCCATCTCTGACAATATGTTTCAGTGATGAGTTCAGTGGGATTGTCGAAGCGTCAGGTGCAGAAGATGTTTGGGATGTCACTTGAAGGGGCGCCCGTAGTATAGTATCATGGCTTGGAGAGAAATGTTAGGGATGACTGGAGGGCATTAGCAGAGGCCTTCATGAACCAATAGGTCACGGACATGGAGATAGACTTGTCGCTCCGTGACCTAGAAAACACCAAACATAAGCTAGAAGAGACCTTCAAAGATTATGTGGATCGCTGGAGAAGCCGGCTCTTGAAGATGCAGACACGGCCCTCGGAGAAGGACCAGATTAAGATAATCATTAAAGGCACCAAGCCCTCCATTTATAACAAGCTGAGAAGGATGGCCTCCATGATTAGCGACTTTCGACAGTTAAGAGAAACTGTCATCGATATCGAGGAAGAGGAAGCCGAGAACAGAAAGTTTTACGACCAGATATCTGAAAGGACAGCTTAGGCAAGAGATAAGACGAACCTGCAAAACAAGGGGACTCCCAATAAACCGGCTTAAATGATGGTGCTTTTATAGGGGTTTTATGGCGAAAATCCGGAAATGCAGCGGAATCGCTGAAAATCAAAATTTTCCGATTTCAAAATTTTTCTTTGATCAATTAAATAAACTTATTTATTTAATTACCCAATTATCAAATTCTGAAAAATTACACAAGAAATCAAATTTCTTGGTAATTATCGAATTGCCCCAATACTTTGTAAATTGATCATTTCAGTCCCAAAATTGTCAAATATAATTTTGGATGATTGTACATCATTTATAAAATGATTTCCAACATGTCAAAATTAGATTGCAACAAAAACCCCAATTTTTTGCTAATTGCCGAACACACCCAAAATTTTCGGTTATTTGTATTTTGGTCATTTTATGTTCAAAACATGCCAAGATCAAATCCAATCAACCCAAAAATTAATATGCATCATATAAACTCCATAATTCATCACATATATAAAAAGCCCCAAATTTGGAATGGGTTAAGAACCCTAATTTTATAATTTCTTCAAATTGACAAAACTTACCAAATCCATTAAATCCATCACTTTAATTTAATCTAAACCACACCAAACAAGTCTCACCACCATCAAACAACTCAAGAATAATTCTAGGTCATCAACGAGTGGCTTAGCAACTCTAGAATGGCAACTTGATTATCAAATAATCAAAAGAGAGCTTATGAAACCATTTCTAACTCACTTTGAAACAATACATGTACATCTTTCATTCAAGTTCACAACCAATTAAAACACAAACTATAAGTGCAGAGACAATATCCTAGCAACATATATTGATGCTAAGCATGTTAGAAATATTTTCTATATTGAAGACTTTAAAGAAAAACTTACAAAAATAAAGATTTTCCAAGCTTTCTTCTTTTGCCCTCAAGCCTTTTTCTCTCAACTCTTTTATGTTTATTTTGGTAACTTATGAACCCTTAAACCTAAAAAATGAAACAAAACAATTTATACCTCCACCAAATGCCTTGGCCGAATTTGGTAAATGCAAAATATCTAGATATTTCATTTTGTTTTATTTAATTTGCTTTATCAACTTGCATAAGTCATCATCAAACCATTTAATGATTTTCTTTAAGTCAAATAAAGCAACTCATGGCATTTCCAAAAAAAATCAAAACTTAAGATATTATATTTTTAATTAATTTAATTATTTAACAATTAAATAATTAAATAATTATATAAATACAAATATTTTAAATATATGTATTATATTTTCTTTAAATATCCAAATATATATATATATATGATATATGTCAAATATCACAATTTAACATTTAATTAATGTGTATTTAATAAAATCTATCATTAAATACAAATACACAAAAATTAGGAAATTACTATTAGGTCCATTCGCATGTATTTTTCATTTAACCTTTAAACGACTTATAAATAATCAGTATTATTCATAAAAGTTGCCATAGTGCTCTACAAGTATATTTCACTAGTGAGACTCTCTAGATTCAAGCATATCCGTCATGAAATCAAATTTCGTGTCCAAATTTTACCCACCCGTAAATTATGATGACCACGGATAAACTCGCTGAATCATACAGGTCAAGGTCATGGCATATGTATAATTCCTCAATCACAGGTATCCGAATATATCCCAGAGATATAGATGTAAACGTCAAATCTCTATAGGGACAATCCTGTCGACGTCTCTATTAGCAATCTCTAAAAGAACTCTTAGAACTGACTTCTAAAGTGTACCACGGGCCCATGGTTTTTATCTGATTGCTAATCATATATGGACTACCTATGCTCTATACACAGAACTGACGGATCATATCTCGACACACACATGACACTCTGAGGATCTGTCTACACCCAACGAACAGGCGGAGGTCTGATCTAAATAGATCGATGACGTGACTGTCATCTAAGTATGGAAGATGTCTCATGTGCCCACAGTGGCATCTCAAGTCGAAGATTCACAAATGCTACTCAACCCGAGAAGATTCTTATTGACGTTGGTGTACCATCCATTAAGAATCTTTGGTGAGTCGCTCAATGTTTATCCGCTATAAACACCTACACGTCTATACGAGTCACCAAGACCCATGGTTCATTGAGAAATCACTGGAATCATATATTCCAGTATACGACATGTATCGGTCTCAACGAGTTTACTTTA
Source organism: Zanthoxylum bungeanum (assembly GCA_019454045.1). Taxonomy (NCBI): domain Eukaryota; kingdom Viridiplantae; phylum Streptophyta; class Magnoliopsida; order Sapindales; family Rutaceae; genus Zanthoxylum; species Zanthoxylum bungeanum. Next base: position 19,716 of record SKCR01030108.1, read on the forward strand.
CTGACCAAGTAGTGTAAACCTTGACCAGGAACTGTCTGAGAATGACAACGTCATGATACAACTCAATATCAGTTGCGACGCTTTTGCAACTGTATCATGACTAATCATCCTAAGGTCTATTACGTCTTTAATATATAAAAAGATATATTATATTATAGAAACTGCTCATTTTATTCAAAATAAAACGTTTACAATAGTATTTACAAGGAAATATAACCGGGAATTGGCGCTCTGAGCACCAACCTCAATAAAATCTCCCATTTGCTCTAGTCGCAATATCAATTGTATCAATACCCATCGACTCCACATGTTTATGAAATAACTTCGGAGGTATGGCCTTCGTAAGTGGGTCTGCTACATTATCTTCACTTGGTACCTTGCACACGACAATATCCCCTCGCGACACAATCTCTCGAATGATGTGGTACTTTCGTTCCACATGCTTCGACTTCTGATGCGCCCTCGGTTCTTTGCTTGCGCAATGGCTCCAGTATTATCATAGTATAACATAATCGCATTCTCGGTACTTGGGACAACTCCTAATTCTGTGGCAAAGTTCCTAATCCATAAGCTTCCTTTGCAGCTTCAGAATGTGCAATGTATTCCGCCTCTGTGGTGGAATCTGCTGTTGACCCCTGTTTGGAACTCTTCCAGCAAACTACACATCCGTGAAGGGTAAAGACGAATCCAGATGTAGACTTTGTATCATCGAGATCTGATTGGAAGTCGGAATCCGTATATACCCATTAACTTGCAGTTCACTTCCTCCATAAATTATCAACTTATCTTTGGTACCTTTAAGATACATCAGGATATGTTTAATGGACATCCAATGGTCATTTCCTGGATTGGACTCATATCTACTAGTTACGCTAACAGCGAAACTGATATCAGGCCTAGTACATAACATGGCATACATTATGCTACCCAGACACGAAGCATAAGGTTGGTTAGACATTCTAACCTTCTCATCTTCTATTTGTGGACTCATCTTCTTAGAAAGATGAATCACATGTCTAAATGGTATATTTGTTGTCTTACAGTTACCAAAATTGTATCGTTCTAAGATCTTATCATGTACGTTGATTGGGATAACCCAATCAGCTTCCTTTCTTTATCTCTATAAAGTTTTATACCTAAAACATAGGAAGCTTCTCCCAAGTCCTTCATGGAGAAATTCTTACAGAGGTAAGCTTTGACGTCTTGCATCATCCCTATATTATTCCCAATGATTAGGTCAACATAGAGGACTAAAAATACGACCATGCTCCCACTAGCCTTCTGATACACACAGGATTCTTCCCAATTCTTGAGAAAATCAGACGATCTAATAATCTCGTCGAATCAAAGATTCAAACTTCGTGAAGCTTGTTTAAGTCCATAAATGGACTTCTTAAGCTTACATTACCATACCCGAGTTTTCGCTGGACGCAAAACCTTCCGGCTGTTCCATATAGATTTCTTCATCAAGAAATCCATTTAGAAAAGCCGTTTTGACATCCATTTGCCAAATCTCGTTGTCATGATATGCAGCTATAGAAATCAAAATCCTAATAGACTTAAGCATTGCAACTGGTGAATAAGTTTCATCGTAGTCGACACCAGGTCGCTGCGTGTAACCTTTTGCTACCAGTCGGGCCTTAAAGGTTTCAACATTTCCATCAGGCTCGCGCTTCCTCTTGTAAACCCATTTACAACCGATAGGAACAATTCCTTCGGGAAGCGGAACCAAGTCCCAAACTTGATTCTCATGTATTGAGTCTAACTCGGATTTCATGGCACTTTGCCATTTCACGGAGTCGATGTCCAATATCGATTCTCTATAGGTAAAAGGATCAATCTCTTCAACTAAGAGAACATCGAGACTATTTTCTTGTATCAAATACAAGCGTTCAGGAGGTCTAGATACCCTTTGTGACCTACGGAGTGTGTGTGTTGAAGGTTCATTATCTACTTGAACTACATGTTCCTCCATTGGTTTGTTATTTTCAGGTTGGACTTCATCAAGTTCAACATGTCTATGATTACCACCTTCTGACAAAAATTCTACTTCTAGAAATTTTGCGAAGCGAGCTACAAACACATTTCGATGCTCGGTATCATAGAACATATATCCCATCGTATTCGAAGGATATCCAACAAACCTAAACTTTTGCCCTTGAGGCGAAAGCTTATCTTACTTAGTCATCCTGACATAGGCAGGACAACCCCAAACCTTAATATAATTAAGATTCGGTCTCCTACCAGTCCATATCTCATACGGAGTAGTAGGAACAACTTTTGAAGGAATCTTATTCAAAATATGTGCAACTGTTAAAAGAGAGTAGCCCATAAGAAATAGGGAAAATCAGTAAAACTCAACATTGATCGGACCATATCCAATAAAGTCTGATTTCTCATCTCAGACACTCCATTGTGTTGTGGAGTACCCGGAGGAGTATATTGAGCGAGAATCACATTCTCCTTCATATAATCCATGAACTCACTGCTCATATATTCGCCGCCTCGATCAGATCAAATGCATTTAATATATTGACCAGTTTGTTTTTCTACTTCATTTCGGAACTCTTTGAACTTTTCAAAGGTTTCCGATTTATGTCGCATCAAATAGACATAACCATACCGTGACAGATCATCGGTAAAGGTAACAAAGTAAGAATAACCACTGTGAGCAGTCTGACTTAGTGGACCACATACATCAGAATGTACAAGTTCCAGTAAGTTAGTGGCGCGGTGTCCAACACCAGAAAATGGGGCTTTGGTCAGCTTACCATGAATACACGATTCACAAGTTGGATATGGTTCAATGGTGAGATCTGTTATCAAATCATTCCTAACCAATTGGGTAAGACGTTTAACGCCTATATGACCTACCCGCATATGCCAAAGTTCAGTATTATTAAAAACAGGTAAACTACGTTTATTAATCCATGTATTCAAAATATCTTTAGAAGTATGCAATATGTAATGACCATGCTCATTTGGATAACAAATGATCTGAATATTACGTTTATCATATAAATACAAAGAACAGTTCTTAATATTAATACGATAACCTTCTGTATCTAATACAAAATGAGATATAATATTTACTACACATCCCGGTACAACGTAGCAATCATACAACAAAAGTTTCCCATTCGGAAAATGGATCTCGCATACTCTCACTGCAACTGCATCCAGAGAGTCTCCACTCCCAAAGCGCAACTGCATCTCTCCAGGCTTCAATTTCTTACTTTCCTTCAGCACATGCAATGAATTGCAAATGTGAACAGGACAATCAGAATCTAAAATCCAGCTGGATGTAACAGCTTCACAAGCCAGTGAGATATCAATAACTGGAAAAATAAATGTATCTGATGTAGATGCTCTCTCCTTCCTTAACTGGGCAATGTAGTCAGGACAGTTCCTTTTCTAGTGCCCGACTTTGCTGCAGTGATGGTATTTGTCGTCAGAAGCCCTCTTGGGCTTTGCTATCTTTCCCTGCTGTTGAGAACCGAAACCATTCTTCTTCGCTTTCGTCTTCTTTCCCTTTGACCAGGTCTGGGAAGAAGCAAAAAGTGAAGTAGGTTTCGGAGGGTGAGTCGGTACTCCCTTCCTTAGGTCCTATTCCGCCATGATCAGCATCCTATGCAGCTCATGGTAGGAACAGATAATCACATTCATGTTAAAGTACATCACGAATTGGCGATAATAAGCTGGGACCGAACCAAGAATGACACTCCTACCGAGAATTTCATTCAGAGGGAGATTATGTTGCCTCAGTTGATCGATCAAATTGATCAAGTGAAGAACATGCGAGCTCACTGCTTGCCCCTCGTCCAGTCGCGCATGGAACAATTCCATCGCAACTTTGTGAACAATAATTTGTTCTTGATTTATGAACGATTCTCTTAATCGCATCATCATACTATACGCATCTGTCATGCCATAGTATTGTTTCTTGAGTCCCGGTGCCATTGGACTTAAGATGTATGAATTACTTTTAAATCATCATCTTTCCAAGCTTGGAAAACTTGGTGTTCCTCCGGTGTTGCGTCCTCAGACACAGCAAGGGGCAGCGGACCCTCAAGAACATATCCCAACTTCTCGGAATCAAGGACAATCCTTAAATCCAAATCTCTATCGGCAAAGTTGTCAGCGCCTTTAAGTTTGTTCGTATCCAATATACGTGCAAACGGATTAGTTGATTGTGCCGCCATCACAAATCTATCATATAGATTAAGAAAAACGGTTGGCAGATATAAAGCAGTTTCATATAATATTAAAAGCATTAACTAGATCATGGATTTTTAATCTAAAAATGCCACTCCCACTAAATCATGCAATACTGTAATCCCCAAACAGAATACAAAGATTTAATAATTAAATTAAATACAAATAGTGAAAGGTGGATCCCATGAATATACTTCAGCTCACAGCTTTGGCACGGTCTCGCCTACGTATATTCATCAGGTAGACAACTCATTGTCAATCACTCAATAGTGACTCATGGATTTCCGGTATTGGTCGTTTCTCATTGTGACAGCTTTGGCACGTTCACAAGGAGACGTACCAAGGTTAAACTCGTCAATGATAAACTCAAGGTACTTGCGTAACCCTGACAGCTTTGGCACGTTCAGGATTGCTATTTCGCTTGAATTTATCTAGTATCTGATATACATCCGGCATAAATAAATTTCTATCGGCTACACCCTCACAGCTTTGGCATGATCTCGGATGTAGTCACAGAAAAGTATCTATAAACCGTATTGATAAGACGGACCATGTGATATGCATCAAATACATAATTAACATAAACCTTATTAATTATGGATTTTCCGCAAAAGATGTCTTTTACTTTATTTAATCTAATTAAATAACCACATGCATGCATCAAGTAAATATTAAATTAAACAATGAATTTAAAAGGCATAATCTTATTAGGGTGTCCAGAATCAGACTTGCTCTGATACCATTTTGTAGGGGTTTTATGGCGAAAATCCGGTAACGCAGCGGAATCGCGGAAAATCAAAATTTTCCGATTTCAAAATTTTTCTTGGATCAATTAAATAAACTTATTTATTTAATTGTCCATTTATCAAATTCTGAAAAATTACACAAGAAATCAAATTTCTTGGTAATTACCGAATTACCCCAATACTTTATAAATTAATCATTTTAGTCCTAAAATTGTCAAATACAACTTTGGATGAATCTAAATCATTTCTAAAATGATTTCCAACATGTCAAAATCAGATTGCAACAAAAACCCCAATTTTTTGCTAATTGCCGAACACACCCCAAATTTTCGGTTATTTGCATTTTGGTCCTTTTATGTTCAAAACATGCCAAGATCAAATCCAACCAACCCAAAAATTAATATGCATTATATACACTCCATAATACATCACATATATGAAAAGCCCCAAATTGTGAATGGGTTAAGAACCCTAATTTTACAATTTCTTCAAATTGACAAAACTTACCAAATCCATTAAATCCATCACTTTAATTTAATCTAAACCACACCAAACAAGTCTCACTACCATGAAACAACTCAAGAACAATTCTAGGTCATCAATGAGTGTCTTAACAACTCTATAATAGCAACTTGATTATCAAATAATCGAAAGAGAGCTTATGAAATCATTTCTAGCTCACTTTGAAAGAATACATGCACACATCTTTCATTCAAGTTCACAGCCAATTAAAACAAAAACTATAAGTGTAGAGACAACATCCTAGCAACAAATATTGATCCTAGCATGTTAGAAATATTTTCTATGTTGAAGACTTTAAAGAAAAACTTACAAAAACAAAGATTTTTCAAGCTTTCTTCTTTTGCCTTCAAGCCTTTTTCTCTCAACTTTTTTATGTTTATTTTGGTAACTTATGAACCCTTAAACCTAAAAAATGAAACAAAACAATTTATACCTCCACCAAATGCCTTGGCCGAATTTGGTAAATGTAAAATATCTAGATATTTCAATTTTTGTTTCATTTAATTTGCTTTATCAACTTGCATAAGTCATCATCAAACCATTTAATGATTTTCTTAAAGTCAAATAAAGAAACTCATGGCATTTCCAAAAAAAAATCAAAACTTAGGATATTTATATTTTTAATTAATTTAATTATTTAACAATTAAATAATTAAATAATTATTTAACTAAAAATATTTTTAATATATGTATTATATTTACTTTAAATATCCAAATACATATATATTTATGATATATGTCAAATATCACAATTTGACATTTAATTAATGTGTATTTAATAAAATCTATCATTAAATACAAATACAAAAAAATTAGGAAATGATTATTAGGTCCATTCGCATGTATTTTTCGTTTAACCTTTAAACGGCTTATAAATAATCAATATTATTCATAAAAGTTACCCTAGTGCTCTACGAGTATATTTCACTAGTGAGACTCTCTAGATTCAGGCATATCCGTCATAAAATCCAATTTCGTGTCCATAAACACAGATAAACTCGCTGAATCATACAGGTCGAGGTCATGGCATATGTATAATTCCTTTGTCACAAGTATCCAGATATATCCCATAGATATAGATGTAAACGCCAAATCTCTATAGGGACAATCACGTCGACGTCTCTATTAGCAATCTCAAAAAGAACACTTAGAACTGACTTCTAAAGTGTATCACGGGCCCATGGTTTTTATCTGATTGCTAATCATATATGGACTACCTATGCTCTGTACACAGAACTAACGGATCCTATCTCGACACACACAGGACACCCTGAGGATCTGTCCACACCTAACGAATAGACTGAGGTCTGATCAATATAGATCGATGACGTGACTGTCATCTAAGTGTGGAAGATGTCTCATGTGCCCACAGTGGCATCTCAAGTCGAAGAATCACAAATGCTACTCAACCCGAGAATATTCTTATTGACGTTGGTGTACCGTCCATTAAGAATCTTCGGTGAGTCGTTCAGTGTTTATCCGTTATAAATACCTACACGTCTATACGAGTCTCCAAGATCTATGGTTCATTGAGAAACCACTGGAATCATATATTCCAGTATACGACATGTACCGGTCTCAATGGGTTTACTTTATTGACCAAGTAGTGTAAACCTTGATCAGGAACTCTCTGAGAATGACAATGTCATGATACAACTCAATGTCAGTTGCGACGCTTTTGCAACTGTATCATGACTAATCATTCTAAGGTCTATTACGTCTTTACCATATATGAAGATATATTATATTATAGAAACTACTCATTTTATTCAAAATAAAATGTTTACAATAGTATTTACAAGGAAATACAACCGGGAATTGGCGCTCTGAGCACCAACCCTAACAGCTTTATCTGTCTAAACTATGAAGCGTCTTAGCCAAGATAACAGATGATGGATCATGACCACATCTGATTCCCTCGATGATGTGCAATAAATGATAGTCGCCTCTCGTACTATCACAACCCACTAAGAGGTATTGGGCCAAGATACAGAACAAGACTACACTCCTCCAAGGACGGGACCCTACCTCCATCCTGGAAGATACACGTAAAAGGACTTGTAACTCAATGGATGAAGCACAAGGTAGTACATTTTCCGTATCCTCAGGACAGCAAAGGAAAGCGTCGGGAATCGGAAGACATGATTTTCAGTATCCGAGAAGGGTAGTAAGAGACAAACACAAACCGAGAATGGCGGCAAACTCCTCGGGGAGAGGGCATATTTCAAAATCTGGGAATTGGAAGCCATGGTTTTCAGTACCTCAAAAGGATGAGGCCGCTATAAAAAAGGCATAATCCACATTGACTCGGTGTAGGTAGCGAAGAGAAGAAAGCTGAGCCAGGTCTAGGGATGACCGGTCTACCACCTCGCGAATAAGGGACACAACAGAATCTCGAGCCATGGGACCAATGAGAACTGAGCAATTACCGGAGGAGAATTGGCAGAAGGAAACTATAAGCAGGCCAAGGGGGCGCCCAAAGCTTTTTATAGGCAAAATGCACCAAAGGCCAAAAGGATTCCTAAAGGGGTGAAGAAAACCCTCTAGCGCAAGGAATGCCTAACCAAAGATGACATCAAGCCAATAGGACAAAGAAACCCCAACAGAATAGGGAATGCATCCATGCATACATGCACACATGTCGCATACACATAATTTCTTTTTTGTATTCGCAGGCTTTGAATAAAAAGCGGTGAGGACGAGCAACTCCAAGAATGGAGAGGAACCTCGGGAATGAGGACGAGCAACTCAAAGAATGGAGACGAATTCCGAGAATAGAGAGGAATAAATGAACCTCAGGAATGAAGACGAGCAACTCCAAGAATGGAGAGAAACCTCGGGAATGAGGACGAGCAACTCCAAGAATGAAGAAGAACTCCAAGAATGGAGAGGAAACTTCGAGGATGAGGACGAGCAACTCCAAGAATAGAAACGAACTCCGAGAATGGAGAAGAACTCCAAGAATGGAGAGGAACCTCAGGAATGAGGCCGAGCAACTCTAAGAATGGAGACGAACTCCGAGAATGGAGAGGAACCTCAAAAATGAGGACGAGCAACTCAAAGAATGGAGACAAACTCTGAGAATGGAGAGGAATATGAGAAGAACTCCGAGAATGGAGAACAACCTCGGGAATGAGGACGAGCAAAAAGCCTCGAGAATGAGGATGAATCAGGTAAGTAAAAATGCATGCATGACTTTGATAGGGTTGTCACCGTCACACACTGCACAAGCCCCACCAAAGTGGGGGCGACTATAAACATTGCATTTTTGCAAGAGCCCGATGATGAGCCTCGTATGGACGCACTACCTGAAAAGTTACAGAAGTTGCGAATAACAAATGCTGGAAGGGAGGAAAACCTCCAAAATTAGCACTTCATTGGATTCGGACTCACTAGCCCGCCTCGGACTCGCTCAGTCAGCTCCTGATTCAAACCTTAGGTTCAGACCTCCCATGCAGTCCATCCACGCGGCCCAAAACCCCATGCAGCCCATGCATAATCTTCCCAAATATGAGAGCATCAACACTTTCCAATTTAATAAGATTTTGGAATCTCATCTTTACCAATTTAACAAGATTTGAGATCTCCTCATCACCAAATTTACAAGATTTTATTTCCAAAATAATTTGATAATATATTCCCAAATAAACATGATTTGTTTCCCTATTTGGAGATCCCTTCAAATCATTATAAAAGAGAGGCTCTTCTTCTTCTTCTGGGGGCGGCAACTTGAAAAAAAAAACCTAGGGGATCACCGAAAAAGAAAGAGGGAGAACCACCGGAAAAAGAAAACAGAAAGAAAGAATGGAACCACCAAAAAAAGAAAACAGAAAGAAATGGGGAAACCACCGAAAAACAACAAAACAGCGTGAAGAGAAGGAGAAAAAAAAAAGCAACCAGCAGCACAAAGCAAACAGATACAACAACCAGCGGCGTGAAACAGCAAGCAGAAACAACGAAATAGAGAGCATAAATAATGAAACAGCAAGGAGAAACAGCGAACCAGTGAGTAGAAACAGCGAACCAGCAACCAGAAACAGCAAACCAACAAACCAGCGATCCTTCCGGCAACAGTCTAACGCACTTCCGGGAAAACAACTTAAAAGGTAAGACCTGAGGGCACCCTTACCATATTTATTATTATAGTTCTGGACGTCGCATGTCTGGCTGGATGTGAAATACGTCCAGTCGGGTATGCGAAGTCTTACATCAAAAACGGTCAAATCTCTGGCCACATTTCTTCTTTGGCATTTTGTTATTTATTTTTTTTTATCTATTTATTCACTTTTATTGTTATTTTATTTCACCTTTATTTTGTTTATGTTTGTTCATGTTGATGATTATCCATATATGCATGGTTATATTTTTTATGTCTGTTTACATTGCGTTGATGATTATGTGTGTTATTATCCCTTGCGGTATATCGGATGGAAACCAAGACGTAAATTCCGTAGCCGAATCTGAATGGATGGTAGTGCGGTTTGTACTTGGGATACAACTCCACGTGCTACTCGGGAAATACTCATATATGCGTGATTGACCCCATTTTTGTTTGCCATTTATATTAATGAATCATTTGCTTTTGAATTGTTTATAATTTTCGTTATCGCACTTCGTATTTCTTAATTTAATATGCTTTTGGAACTACGTTATTGTTATTATTATTTTGGTTGCGTATGTTATTACATTTTTATTCGCTTTTATGCATGAATTGCATTAAGACTTGACTATACCATTGTGTGAACCCGTATATTATACTGGCATAAGTAAGGGACCATTCTGAACCCAATGGTTTGAGGTCTTCCCTTGCGAGGGGTGAGTGTGGCCTTAAATCTTTCCCAGTTCACACTGGGTGGCGACTCATTTATTCTCCGGTTTAGTCCCCCGCGGGTTAATCCGTACTCTCTACGGGCTGCGAGCCCAACAGTGTCGTGGTCGCCGAACATCATAGGCATAGCGGTAAACCCCGCTTCACTCCTACACTGGTACCAGCTATAAGCATATATTGGGATAGCCAATCGGCTATTTGAAGAGCCCAAAATACAATGTTTAATGGTAATTTTATACACATACATCGAAGACACAATACCATAAGGTAATTACTCTCAAGCGGCATAATTTTAATAAATTATGTCAAATTGAAGGAAAACCTATCGAATCCATTTATTAAAGGTTTACCTCGAGAGCAAGTTTACAAGTAATCAAGGGGAATGAGCTTGAAGCCTATAAATTAAGAATTGTTACTGTGGAAACCCAACCTAACTGACTGAAGATCTCATGATATAGGTTCAAAAGGGACAACTAAAACTTTATGCAATTCAAAGTAAGCATTGTACGCTTTCATATTTTTATAATGGCGCATAGTGTTATATGTCAAGGTTATGGTCAGTTAAGGCTTTTAATGATCATTATATTAGGAGAAAAGTCCTAATATGAGTAACGCCATAATATCTTATATAGTAGATCACATATTTCAAGTAAGAAATGAGGTCGTTTCTATATGAATTTTAAGGCTGGATTTCCTAAAGTACTTGATGAAGTCAGGACCAATGTTCATGGTTGAATTTAACACAATCGTAGAACGAGAAATGGTCAAAGTGAAGTTGTTTGATTGCTATTCTCTCGGTTTACACCAATAGCGGAACAGTTAAGACTATGGTGACTAGGGGTGTTCACGGGTCGGGTTTTTCGGAAATTTTTTTAACCCGATCGGGTCGGGTCATTCGGGTCGTCTGACCCGAAACCCAAAATTTGAGGAGGTGACCCGCGCGGGTCGAGTCAAAAAATTGCGGGTTGGGTTGGGTCAAAATAATATATAGTAAATATAATATAAACATTTTTATTGAGATATGACTTTCAGTAGTGCGTTCAGCAGAAATGGTTAAGAATTAACCAACTTTCACACAAACCTCAGGTTCGAATCTCTACAACCCTTCATTTTTTATTGAAAAATTAATTTCTCAAACCGCAAGCTGTGAGATTCGAACTTGCTACCTTCTTCAACTTATCCTTACAAGCTTACCATTGTGCTACGCCTTCTTGTTGTTAAATACATACCACTACAAATATATATATTATAATATAATATCATTACATCGGGTCGGGTCGGGTCAAACCCGAATTTGCTGAACTAAACCCGTGACCCGATCCGGAATTTCGGGTCGGGTCGGGTCAGACCCGAAATTAAATTTTAAACTGGAGAACCCGACCGGGTCGGATCGGGTCGCTGCGGGTCGGGTCGGGTCGCGGGTTGATGAAGTCAGGACCAATGTTCATGGTTGAATTTAACACAATCGTAGAACGAGAAATGGTCAAAGTGAAGTTGTTTGATTGCTATTCTCTCGGTTTACACCAATAGCGGAACAGTTAAGACTATGGTGACTAGGGTTGTTCACGGGTCGGGTTTTTCGGAAATTTTTTTAACCCGATCGGGTCGGGTCATTCGGGTCGTCTGACCCGAAACCCAAAATTTGAGGAGGTGACCCGCGCGGGTCGAGTCAAAAAATTGCGGGTTGGGTTGGGTCAAAATAATATATAGTAAATATAATATATAACATTTTTATTGAGATATGACTTTCAGTAGTGCGTTCAGCAGAAATGGTTAAGAATTAACCAACTTTCACACAAACCTCAGGTTCGAATCTCTACAACCCTTCATTTTTTATTGAAAAATTAATTTCTCAAACCGCAAGCTGTGAGATTCGAACTTGCTACCTTCTTCAACTTATCCTTACAAGCTTACCATTGTGCTACGCCTTCTTGTTGTTAAATACATACCACTACAAATATATATATTATAATATAATATCATTACATCGGGTCGGGTCGGGTCAAACCCGAATTTGCTGAACTAAACCCGTGACCCGATCCGGAATTTCGGGTCGGGTCGGGTCAGACCCGAAATTAAATTTTAAACTGGAGAACCCGACCGGGTCGGATCGGGTCGCTGCGGGTCGGGTCGGGTCGCGGGTCGACCCGACCCTATGAACACCCCTAATGGTGACTAGTTTGTCAAGTAAATCCGATAGTCATTTAAAAAGAAAGGTTCAAGACGAAAGCTACCTATTCTGATACAAATTTATTTCAAAGAAACTCACTTAAGTATCCACATTAATATTTAGAGAATTGTAAAGGATGGTAGGAAAATTCCCTAAAAAAAAATGACATGTATATTTATAAGATGTGTCATTAGAAGACATATCCATTGGCATGTCCTTTACGAAAGACATAAATTAAAGAGATATATCACTTAAAGTGAAAGATTATAATCTTTGAGTTCAAATGGTATATTTGAGGGTTATGTAATCCTTTAAGTTAAAGGTGTCTTTAGAAAGGCAACTCTCCATGTTTATAAATAAGGTCTATGGGTTCTCATTTTTCATTTATTCAATTATTTCACAAGTCTTTAAGCATAAAAGATGAAGTTTAAAGTTTAGAAAGTTTCCACCATTTTCAAGTTCATAGTTCTTGAAGAAATGAGTGTTCCTTTTACAAGAAGCAACCAAGTATCATGTGAGAACATTAGCCAAGAGAACTGTAAGAGAACCGAGGCAAGGCAAATAAATTCTTAAGGAAAGATTTTACTCGACTTGATTTTAAAGATCATTTTCTACAAATAATTCACAGGTTTTTTCTCTCTGAGTTTATGTTTGATTCATAAATTGCATGTTTACTATTTATTAATTTGGTTGAATTATGCATATTAAAAGTGATTAACAGCACATTATGTTCAACACTATAATGATAAACAAATAAGTATTTGAATAGTGAATTCAGCAACTCCAAAAGACTCATCTAATTTCACTCTTCAAATACTTATTTGATTATTTATTTGACAAATTGAAGAGTGAAAATAAATGTATTCCAAAATACTCTTCAAATAAAAAGAATATTATATTATTTCAATCAAATTGAAGGGACTCGTTTTTATTATATGATTTTAATATAAAAATAATTATAAGTAATGATGATGTGCGAGATAAAAATTATATAATATTAATATAAGATAAATAATATAAATAGAATTATATTATTTTAATTAAATTGAATGAGACTCACTAATTATATTATTTTAATATATAAATAGTTATTAGTATGGGTGGCAGAAAAGCCCGAGTCCGGCCCGGAGCCCGAGCCGGGCTCGGCGATTTAAGCCCGGCCCGGGCTTAAATAATAATAAAAAAAAACATTTATGTTCAAAAGTCACAGCTAACCATAAGCCCATTTGTGAATTGTGATTTGCCCTAATTTGAGTAATTTCTTTCTCTCTTCGTCATCGTCACTAGCTTGCCAGACGCCAGTTGCCTCGACCTCGTCTTCGACTCTAGGTGACTAGGTCAGCTTGCCTCATCTTCGTCAGTCATCACTTCATCTGCACTTCGACTTCGTCCCTTCGTCACTTCATCACTTCATCTGCAACTGCAATTCTGCACTTCGTCACTTCATCTGCACTTCGTCAGTAAGTTGTTAGAACTTGGTTAATAGATTAATTCCCCTGTTTTTCTAGTCTGATTGAATTAATTAGAATGAAATGTAGGACTATTTTCTTCATCTACATAGTTAATAGATTAATTCCCCTGTTTTTCTAGTCTGATTGAATTAATTACATCTCTTACACTTCACTGGCGATTGCTATCTTATATTGTCTACCAACAAAGTCAATATAGTAGTGCATGATTATGACCTATGCCCTAGAACTTTTGTCTTCAACTCCATATTCCTTTTATTATTATTTTTTTTTGGGACAAATCGGGTCGGGCCGGGCTTTTGCAGGAATTGTGCGGGATTTTTTTGTCCTTTTTTTTTTTTTTGCATGTTTACACTCCAATCAAACTTTTTGTCAAATTCATAAGAGGTTTGTTTCGATACATTTGGAATCAACTAATCAAGTTCATATTTCTTTTCGGTGCCTTTTGAATTTAGTTTCTGTTTAATTTTAATTCAATAGCTGTTAGTTTTAGTACAATTTTTTTTTTTTTAATTTTCGGCTATTTACTTCCGTGAATTATCGGATGATTGAGAATGAACAGTCTGATTGGAAATATAGGTTGCAAGATAATTAAAGTTGAATTTATCATTTCTAGTTTGGTTATTACGAGTGAGTCGGGAAGTGCTTCTGTAAAAACTTCTTTTGAATGTAAGGTTTTTGTTTAGATTACCTGATAGAGTGCTTTGTGGAACAGCACTAATCAAGTGCTTCGAGTTCTTTTTGTTATCTTGAGAGCATTTTTTATAAGTGCTTTTTTAGAAAATACTTCAGCTTTTTTTTTTTGTTCACAAAAAAGTGCTTTCGTTTATTTAGCCAAACACCAAAATAAATGCATAAGTTATTTTAACTAGTTTGAAGTAGCTTCAGTGACATGAAAATTGAAAAGCACTCTCAAATGTCAATGCTATATGAAAGTGATAAGTAGAAAAGATATATGATAATTTCATTACAAAATATTTTTATTTTTATCCATTTGAAAGTCAAAGATAGATAGAGGAAAGAATAACAATGTTTATTTTCTCCCAATGTTGAGAGATTCAAAAGGACTCATGGGAGAGAAAATATCAGTATCTGTTTCTCCTCATTCTCTCCTCTGTCCAAGTAATATCATAATTATAATCATTCAAATATATGATTATGATTTCACATATCAAAGATACTCGTCAAAATTCGAGGTGGGGCGGCTGCCTCGAGGCGCCAGTTGCTGTGAGGCGGCTGAGGAGAGCCTCGAGGCGCCGTCTCAACTCAAATTTTGAAACTATGCTTCAGTGTGTTGAAATATTGGGATTTTGAGAGAGAGAAAAACGAGGGAAAAATTTGGGGGAAAAAGAAAGAAACCAAGGGAAAGAGTAATTGTTCTCTGAAGGTTACAATTCAACCCTAACTTTCTATCTTAATTTGGCATTAGTAATGTAAATAGGTTGTTAAGTTTGTTTCCGTTTCACTAGTATGCTGATAGTTTCTGTTCTTTTTTCTTCTCTGCAATTTTGTTAGAATACTTTATTGCTCTGTCTTGTGGTTTGAAATGTGGTGAAAGATAAAACTATAGTTTGATAGAAACATTATTTTTAAGTTATCTCGAATATTTTGAAAGTTTGAGAACAATAAATAAATAGGGTAAACTGGAATCGGACTGGAACTGATTAATAGGGTACCCTATTTAATTGGGTAGGTTCCGGTTCCACTTAGTTATGAACTGATTTTTTTCGGATAGGTTCCAGTTCCATCCAGAACCATAACCGAAACCGGGTTTGCTCACCCCTAATTTGTATAAAACTCAATACACACTACACAATGATTCCAAATCTTTTTTTTTTTCCAAATTAATGAAAAGTTTCATTATTTAAAAAGCATCACAAAATATGTAATTACTAATTACACAACCATTTTAGTTGGAGACATTTATTTTAAATCACTGACAACAGAAACGGTTAATATCATTCTCTCTTTCCCGACTTCCCCTCTTCATTGAAATGCATTGTTTTATGCCCGTTAAAGTAAACAGTTTATAAATGAAAGACATTACAAATAGAAAAGGAAACACACCGTTTCTTATTATAGCTAAAACCCTAACGTCTGTCTTGACTGCCAGTAGAAGAATAAACAGAGCACATCAGAATCAGTCTAAACTCGAAGTATCAATCGACAGTTACGAAATTATTTATCTTTTGATCACAAAAGTTCACCTATCAAGCTAAAGAAAATGGAAAGTGTTGCCAACAACGATTCTATGGAGAAATTGAAGGGACTTAAAATTACCTCCCTTGATGATGACGAAGAAGTAGAAGAACAAGAAATGGTCGCCGGTGAATACGAGGATGACGATGAAGAAGAAGACGATGATGAGGAGGAAGAGCAAGAACCGGTGACGCTAGGTTTTCTAGAGAAGCCAAAAAATCATTGGTCTCTTCTTCGCCACTTATTTCCTAGCAAAGCTGGAGGACCACCGGTAACTACTCGTGCGTTAGAGCTCTTTTTTTTTTTTTTATTATTATTATTATTATTATTATTATTATTATTTTGTCAATTTTAAGTTGCATTATTTGTGTATTGTAGGCTTGGTTGGATCCTATTAATTTACCAACAGGAAGGTCCTGTCTTTGTGATATGTGTGGAGAACCATTACAGTTTGTGCTTCAGGTTTTATTCTCATTTTAATTTAATTATGTCTCATATCACGACTATCGTGTGAAGTTACATTTGTGGGGTTCGTTTGGATGGCTAGGTTTATGCTCCAATTATTGAGAAGGAATCGACATTTCATCGTACATTATTTTTGTTCATGTGTCCGTCAATGACTTGTCTTCTTCGAGATCAACATGAGCAATGGAAACGCCCACCTGAGAAGCCATCCCGAAGGTATTGTTTGGAAATTGGACTCTTCTTTTTAACTTTTAAGGTTCGGCTTGTTGTATTATAAGAACTGAGTATGAATAAATCTCATTTTGTTTTATGGTTGTGTGATGATTGTTAAAGTGTGAAGGTTTTCCGTTGCCAATTGACTCGGTCTAATCCCTTTTACTCAAGTGAGCCCCCGAAATGCAATGGGACTGATAAACCTTATGGACTTGGAGGTATTTTCTAGACTTAACTTAGTTGGCTAGGACTTGTTTTGTGTTTATCATCTCTTTGGGTTGGCCAAGTATACTATTTGGCTGTATTATATTTATTTCATTTTGGTTATCAGTGATATTTACATGAGACTTGTGGAGCTTAAATGCCAATATTTTTCATATTACATTACAGTGGGAAGATGCAATGTGAACCTACTGACATATAGTCAATCCTAACCCTAGGCATAAAAAGGAGATTTCTTTCATTGATGTATTTAATTGAGTATGATGTTAAAGAGAATATTTCTGACTATTGTGCATTTTGTATGCTTTTCAATGTATTTATAGGTCCAGAATTAAAATTCTTATTAAAACTTTACTATTGTGTGAGTGATGTTTTATGTAGCTATCAGTAGAATCAATGGCAGCACACTTTTCTGCTCATTAGGATATACTTTCTTCTTTTTTTGTTCTTACTTAATACTTACCCATAAAACACTAAAGGCTTGATTCTTTTTATTAATACATTTTATTGTTGTTCCATATATGGTTTTATATTTTTTGGCGTGCTAGGTCCAATTGTTTTATTTTTTTAGTTCAATTGTTTTATTTTTCTTTTTTCTTTTTTCTTTTTAGTTTCACTCTGTAATTGGTGTGGTACCTGGAAAGGAGATAAAGTCTGCAGTGGTTGTAGAAGAGTTCATTATTGCTCACAGAAACACCAGGTGATTAGTTTTGAACATTCATTTTGATAACTGCCTCTAACCACAGTGATAGTAGTTAAATCCTCCTCCCTTCTTTTCCAATTTTTTAGGTTATGCACTGGCGATCAGGTCATAAAGTTGAATGCCAACAGCTTGATCTTTCTTCCCCTTCATCTGATTCTAAAAATGCTGGAACCACTTCAGCAGAAAGACAGAAAGGCTAGTAAATTAATATTGCACCAGGAATATTTGGTTGAATTTGAAGTTTTAAACTGTGCATATTTTGTCAAGTACTATGAATTAGATAAGTAGAAGTAATTTTAAAATAGAATATATGTCAAAATATTATTATCTATTTATTATTTTTTTTATTTACAAGTTAATGATGCATATATTACAAATTTAAAATTATTATTAATAAACGTGCGCCTCGTGTCTGTGAGGCGTGCGCCTCGCACCCCTCGCCTCGTGCCTCACTTTTCTGGCTCTGATCGCCTCGGTGCGCCTCTCGCCTTTAACAACCTTGAAACACAGCTTTGTTGAATACCACCCCGAGTTTAATGGTGGTGAAAAATGAGTACATATGTCAATGGGACATGGGCTTGAAAATTTTTGTGCTCTAGAATTGAATGTGCATGTGCTATGTATATCTACATGCCAGCTAATATTGGGTAGGTTGACATGTGCTTTAGCTCAATGAAATGTATCATGATTGTGGGTTAACAAAGTTGATCTCTGTCTCAAATTTTGTTTGGATACAGTTGCGAGCAAGAGTCTATGGCCAGAATATGAGATGATAAATGAGGATGAGAGTGAATACGACGCCGAATTGTCTGAAGATAATGGACATACAAATGCATTGATTTCTAAGACAGGAGTGGATGATACAATGAAGTCATTGTTGAGCAGTTTTGAGGTATTCACTGCATTGCTGATATAATTTGAAGTTGACTTGTGAATGCTTGCTTAAGTTCATCTGTTTGTCATTGATAAACAGGGAGATGGTGACCGAAAGAGTTGGGCCACTTTTCAAGAGCGTATAGTCAAAGCCCCTGAACAAGTAGTAAGGTGATTCGATACTTCTTATCTTGAAAATTAGCAAATTTGCAGCTGCATAATTACATAGAAGTTTAGAATACAGATCCATCTGCACATAACTCTGCAAGAGAAATGTGACAGAGTAAAGGGGAGCAATTGTAGATAAAACTTTCTAGAAGTTTAATTTTGCGGAAGGTAGCAATGTGAGAAACCCTGTATTGTATGTGTGCTGTTAATTCATATGGGGGAAACCCTGTATTGGATGTCTTCATATGGGGGCCGTCAATGTGAGAACGAGGATGCCCCATTAGAGCACTTTGTATGGACCACTGTGCCTTCTTATTTTCCAGTAAATAAATAAGATAATGCAATTCAAGATACTTGGATATTTTGATGCCACTTACAGAATTGATGCCCTGTACATGCTCCTCATTCGGCATTCCATGCTTCTGAGAAGCCTGTCCTATTTATACTTGATATCAATAGTTAAGCAATGTATATTCATAGTTTTGAAGGCTGGAAACTGGAATTTCCATTTCTAGAGGTTGGCCAAATCACATCGAAGAATTGTGAATGTGTTTCTTGCATGAAATAGTTCTTATTATAGTTTGTAGGAACAAGTATCAGTACCAATGTTAGTTATGATCTGCTACTGATTTGTATAAACACATGTCCATAACCTTTTTTATTTTATAGTTGGATTTTTTTTTTTACTTTTAAATTAACAGGTATTGTAGGAGTGCTAGCACAAAAGCTCTATGGCCCATGCCAAGTGGCCGACCATCCAAGGCTGATATCCCTAAATGCAGCTACTGTGGCGGTCCTAGGTGTTTTGAATTTCAGGTGCGGAATCATATACTCTATAAGCTATCTTTGTTCTCTCTTGACAATTAGATAAAGAAAGAAAGAAAGACAGAAAAAGGTTTTTTTGTTTTGTTATATGTTCCTGTTTCACATTCTATAAATCACATTCTATGATTGTCTCTGTTTTCTTGCGAATCTGAAATTTAAATCCGCTAAAGCCTTTTGTTGATGTTTTTGTTTGGTGGTTTCAGATACTGCCTCAGCTGCTTTATTACTTTGGTGTAAGTAATGATGCGGATTCTCTTGATTGGGCGACGATGGTCATATACACATGTGAAAGCTCTTGTGAGGCAAATGCGAGTTACCGAGAGGAATTTGTTTGGGTTCAGCATTCTTCATCATCTGTTAATGTGCCTTGATAGCCAGGAATTTACTTTTTGTCGAGGATTCCTTGCGGAGGAAATTTTTTTTGCTTGATATATTTTTGTCCGGCTGCTCGACTTTAGGGAATGGGATGAAATAACTCGAGGGAAATATTTCATCTTTATTGGTAGGACTGTGGGAGAGTTTTTTTTTTTTTTTTTTTTTGGGTAAAATACTAAAACCTCACCATGATTGATGTGTCGAAAGATTAAAAGAACATAAGTTATGTAACAACTTCAGCTGTTATAACCATTATCAGATGTTCTATGGTGGACCATTAAATAAAAAGGAAATTATCATTTTTTTTAGTTCATAAAAACTGAGTGTGAGTTTCCACCTAAAATTTTTAAAATGTATTAATCTTCACAAATCAATTATGGAAAAATGATAATTTTCCGAAAACTTTGGGTAGAAATTGATACATTGTTATCAGCAAATGTGATATTTAAAATATAAAATGATGTGAAAATAGATTCGTAGATGCCGGTGTCAACTGGTGGTGCTTTGGGATCAAATTTGTCATCTGGGTGTGAGCCAAATGTTAGGTGCGAGCCTGAAGAAAACTGTAAGCGAACGCCTCGGATTTGCTTTAGGAAAGGTCATTATATAACAGCCATTGAAGTTCTATATAAACTAATTTGGGATCCGCGGATTGAGCTCATTTTTTACTAAGTAAAATTTTATATGATAATAAAAATCTTAATACAATCTCAAAATTATATTTAATAAGAATTGAATTTATTAATTTTATTCTCAATTTAACTAACAAATTATTTCAAATAATTTGATAATGTAAACATAATTGAGAGGTAAATTCTCAAATAATAACCTATCTGAGAATTCACATGGATATAAATATTGGCAAGATTTGAATAAATAAATAAACAACGATGTAAAATTGTTACTTTCACTTTTTTCTAATCATAGTATTACATTAGAATGACATCTAAACTATTCATCAAGATTGTTAATTTAAATTTTACTTACTTTCTTTTAAAAAAAAAAATTAATTGAATATTTTTTCTCACCTCTCTTTCCTTTTATCCACTTTCTTTTACTTTTCTTACTAACCTTAAAATCTCAACAAAACAATGAAGTAAATATGAACTCTTACAATACGCATCATCTAAATTCTACTATAAAAATTAGAAAATTTTCTAATACAAAATATAATCTGCCTTGACATACACATTGTAACTCATTAATTTAATTGCCTATACAATTACAACAAAATGACAAATTAATCATGCCGCTTTTGAATCCAAATACATACTCTCCTTATTTTCCTTCGCCTTTTTTTTCCACTGCTATCTCTTTCTACTACTTTGTAATCATTAATTTCTTCGTCCATCATCATTTCATCGCTAATGAGTAACATAAAATTTGCATACATACATAAAATTCTAGTTTGCATGAAATTCGAGAATTTATTAGCATAGAGTTTGCATACGTGCATAATTAGTTGGTCAAGTAATTAAAGTTAAATTGGCCTCCATAATTAGTTGGTCAAGTAATTAAAGTTAAATTGGCCTCCATAATTAGTTGGTCAAGTAATTAAAGTTAAATTGGCCTCTTAGTGGCATATAAGAATTAAATGTTTATTAGGATTATATTATACGAATATTTATATTTTTTTTAATAGTGAATTTTAATAAAAATATTGAACTTTTAGTAGATTTTAATATTTCTCATAATTATAAGAGTATTATTATTAGTTGGGAAAATGGTTAACATATCATATTTATTGAAAAATTATATATATAGATTAGCAATAAAAATGATAAACATATGTGAATATATATTTACGGGATTATGTTTGTGACTTTTGGATTAAATCTAATGGTTACATTCGTTTGATTTAATCCGTGGCTACAAATTGGAGAAATCATTGTTGATAAAATTATGTTGCTAAACTATATAAATTTATATATGTATTTGATTAGATATTTGATTACGAATATGATATATCAATTTGTTAGTTTTTTTTATTAAAACTATGATAACTTAATTTAATATTTAATTAAAATTATTTTAATTTATTTTATTTTTCTTATTTCAAAATTGAATCGTCTACGTGATGCATTGAGAGAGCTTAATATTAAAATGTTTATATATATAGTACAAGATGAGGAACATGTAAGAAAAAGATGAGTTGAGTAGGCAATGATACAAGCACTTAAACCTAACATTCACGATGAACCTGAAATTACACCACAAGTGTAAGGAGATTCCTGTGTTATTTATTTACTTTTTGTTGCTTATTTCATATCGCTTACTTTTTGCTTATTTATTTATTTTATTTTATTATTGCATAGATTAAGAGTGGTTTTTTATTAGACTTAAAAGTGATTGGACTTAATCATAGAAACTCTACTTAGACTTATCTTAGATATAATGGCTTTATAATTATGCAGTTGATCGGTGAAATCACACACGTTACGCAAGCGCACGTATCGTTCAAGTAATATAAAATATATCGATCACACGATGACTTAATACCTAGGCTATTAATTTATGAAGTCAAATATTTACGAGTATCTAATAGATTGATTGTTGATTGGATGGTGATTTTAAACTAAAACAAGTAAATAAAATAGTGCGAAATTAAATTTAAGGAAAATTCAATATTAAGAAACTATCTAAGGTTGTGAATTTTTCTAATATCTTTTAAAAATGAAGTGATTATCTTATGTTTGTGTAATATATTGGTTTATTAACCTGGAACACGAAATTATGCAAAAATCTATGTCGATGCTCAGATACAAACACCCAAATAACCCAATTAATCATATGTCTATGTTAACCAAGTTACCTGAATTCATTAAGACTAAGTTCCAATTGTGGCTACCCCGCCCGACAGGTATATGTCTATCCTGGAAGGAAATCTATTAAAGGGTATCTAATCCTTAAGGGAGATCGGGGGCTATTAAGCCTAAGGCTGAAACCTAAAATCTCTTCGTCAAGTTCATTTTATGTTTACCACATCAATCTTATTAATGGTCAGTTAACAATAAGTATTAAGCTTAAGACTTAATAAATAAACTTTTATATTACCCAAGACACAAAATAACCCTTTATAAACCGATGATATTGGAATTCATCACAACCTCAGATATGATATTTAATTACAACACATATATAGGACTAGTAAGAGCTTAAATAAAGTAAATGACATAAAGTAAAGCTTGGAAATTAAAAAGGTAAATAAAACAATAAAGAAAATGTTATGGGTTAGAGGATCCACTTTTATTACTTCTATTTTAGATATCTCCCTTATTATAATATATAAACTTTGCATGACATTACCAACCGACCATATAGGCGGTATCCTGATTAAGTCAGATTTATGATTAATTCCAACCGACCATAAAGGCGGTATCCCATTAAGTCAAGTTTTAACATAGTTTATATATTATAATTAAGGGAAATTAATCTAAATATTAGTGTTGACGGCGGATTTTGGTCTCAGGGTAATATGAGAATATTACTCCCGAGACAATCATCCCTCAATAGTGAATTTGTTTGGTTATGGGGGACCAAAAACAAACTTAGCAAAAGACAGATAATACACCAATCGACAATAAGATTTAACGTGGTTCGGCGGATGTTTGTCCGACCTACGTCCACGGGCACAAAAAATGATGATACTTTTTATTACTCAAACACGCTTCTCGGCTCTGCTTCTGGTTTTTTACAAGTCTGATGGTAATGATTCTGATCTTGATATTGATTCTCCTCTTATTCTCTCCTTTCACTTGTTCCCTCTTATGCACACTCTACCCTTCTATTTATAATAGTGTAGAAATCAGATTCCTTCTCCTATAAGAATTTCCTAGTTGAAACAATTTCCTTTTCCTATAAGGATTCCTAATCAAAACTACATTTACTTCTCATACCCTATTAGAATAGGATAACTTATCTCCTTACCCCATAAGAATAGGATAACTTATCCCCTTATCCCATAAGAATAGGATAACTTATCTCTGGAGCATATCTCGCTATCTGGTCGGTCTTCATGAGGTCGGTCATGATGGTCCTTTGAACTGAGAATGCTTCCGCCGATCTGATAATGCCCGGTCACCCGAACCGAAGTGGTCGGTCACCTACCATTAAGTGCTCGACCCTCACTTATGTGGTCGGTCATGATGGTCTTTTTTTATGATTTTGACCAAGGAGGGAATTTACCCTTTTACCCCTGCCGTGCTGCTTAAATATCATAGTGCCTAAAAAACACCATCAACATCTATCCCCTAGTTCTCGGTAACAACGAGTTTGTGAGTTGATGCCGGGAACTATAAAAAAGATGGTGTGTCAATGAATCCGTCAGTGGTCACTTCAGGAACTACAGAGAAAAATGCCTTGGCTGCAAATCTGGTCATTCATGTCATCTTCATGAGCTCAGTTAACGAGGATCCCGATATCTACCTGTGGAAAAAATTCTCTGCCCTTATGCTGATGACGATAGACTCGGTGGGATGTAACCCGACCCCGAGCTGAGAAGAACATTTGGCTCTGGGGAATGTCACCTCCCCAGACCAATAGAGGGCCGACCATGGGGGAGATGCTCCGATCTCATGTCGATGATAAGTCTCTCGGTGGGACGTATCCTGACCCCGAGCTGAAGAAAGACTTGGCTCTTGGGGAATATTACATCCCCAGTCCAAAGAAGCCGACTCGGTGGGACGTAACTCGACCCCGAGCTGAGAAAGACTTGGCTCTGGGGGAATATTACATCCCCAGTCCAAAGAAGCCGACTCGGTGGGACGTAACCCGACCCCGAGCTGAGAAAGACTTGGCTCTAGGGGAATATTACATCCCCAGTCCAAAGAAGCCGACTCGGTGGGACGTAACCCGACCCCGAGCTGAATAAATCATAAGGCCTCGGCGGAACAAAATCCAGCCCCGAGCCGAATAAACAAACATCGATCTCGGCGGTACAAGAGCAGACCCGAGCCGGAAGGAAACATCGGTCTCGGCGGTACAAGAGCATACCCGAGCCGGAAGGAAACATCGGTCTCGGCGGTACAAGAGCAGACCCGAGCCGGAAGGAAACATCGGTCTCGGCGGTATAAGAGCAGACCCGAGCCGGAAAGAAACATCGGTCTCGGCGGTACAAGAGCAGACCCGAGCAGGAAAGAAACATCGGTCTCGGCGGTACAAGAGCAGACCCGAGCCGGAAGGAAACATCGGTCTCGGCGGTACAAGAGCAGACCCGAGCCGGAAGGAAACATCGGTCTCGGCGGTATAAGAGCAGACCCGAGCCGGAAGAAACATCGGTCTCAGCGGTACAAGAGCAGACCCGAGCCGTAAAACATATATCAACAAAACGGACTCGGCGGTACAAGAGCAGACCCGAGCTGTTAAAAAAATATCAAAACCATTGTGTGAGCCATAACAAAAAAGCATAATCAAATGTCAACCTAAAACAGAAGAGGTCTTACTCACATTTTTGGGATCCGTTGCCTTCCGCTTTTTCGCCTCTTCTCCGACTGGCTCCGGCTTCAAGCCCCTCATTATTCGTCTCTTCCATCCTCTCCAATTTGTCCATCATGGATTTTAGAATGATTTGATTTTCCTCCATATCTTTCCTCATATTTTCCTCCATCTTCTTCATCCAATCTGCTGTTGAACTCCCTGACAATCGGTGATTTCCATCTTCTGCATCGTCTTACCACGCGAGCTGTTTTTTGTTGGAGTTCCCCACAGACGGCGCCAACTGTTGACGGCGGATTTTGGTCTCAGGGTAATATGAGAATATTACTCCCGAGACAATCCTCCCTCAATAGTGAATTTGTTTGGTTATGGGGAACCAAAAGCAAACTTAGCAAAAGACAGATAATACACCAATCGACAATGAGATTTAACGTGGTTCGGCGGATGTTTGTCCGACCTACGTCCACGGGCACAAAAAATGATGATACTTTTTATTACTCAAACACGCTTCTCGGCTCTGCTTCTGGTTTTTTACAAGTCTGATGGTAATGATTCTGATCTTGATATTGATTCTCCTCTTATTCTCTACTTTCACTTGTTCCCTCTTATGCACACTCTACCCTTCTATTTATAATAGTGTAGAAATCAGATTCATTCTCCTATAAGAATTTCCTAGTTGAAACAATTTCCTTTTTCCTATAAGGATTCTTAATCAAAACTACATTTACTTCTCATACCCTATTAGAATAGGATAACTTATCTCCTTACCCCATAAGAATAGGATAATTTATCCCCTTATCCCATAAGAATATGATAACTTATCTCTGGAGCATATCTCGCTATATGGTCGGTCTTCATGAGGTCGGTCATGATGGTCCTTTGAACTGAGAATGCTTCCGCCGATCTGATAATGCCCGGTCACCCGAACCGAAGTGGTCGGTCACCTACCATTAAGTGCTCGACCCTCACTTATGTGGTCGGTCATGATGGTCTTTTTTTATGATTTTGACCAAGGAGGGAATTTACCCTTTTAC